>CAJNIZ010010922.1:0-10591 GCA_905231905.1 Symbiodinium pilosum | reverse complement strand
CTTTGGGTCCAAAGGGGTTCCTATAGGTACTTTGGGGCCTAAGTATATGCTATGTAGGTACATGGACCCTTTGGGTAAAAATTGAAAGCGTTAGAATTTAGAAGGGCTAATTATATAATGTCCCTTTGAAGGGGTCGTAGGGCCTACACAGGGTCTTGTTTAGGAGGGTTAAGGGGTCTAGGGTCTGGAGATTAGGCTTTAGGGTGCAGGGTCGTGGTTGATTAAGGGATTCAGGATTAGCCCGCGCTACTAATTGACCAGAATCATGGTAGGGTTTGGGGTTTAGGGTTTGCCCGGGGATACTAATTGACCAGAATTATGGTAGACAGCTGTATTTTCGGGTGATGTTGACATGTCTTTCTCCTGATTGCGCCTTACCATCCCACTGAATAGCTTAGATGCTCAAGTTGCTCTAGACCCTCAGCCCTATAAACCCTAAACCCCCTAAACCCCCTAAACCCCCTAAACCCTCAACCCGGGAACCCCCAAAGCGGTCGTGGATGTTAGGGTTTGGATTTTGGGCCGCATGGATTCAGGGATGAGGGCCGGTTGCTGGAGGAAATCCCTCCGAGCTCAATTTATAGCTTAGGTAGACCCCGCCACCCTGTAATAGTGGTGTAATAGGAATATAACAGCATCCTTATACCGTTACTATTCTCCCTTTTTAATCACTATTGCTGGGTGGGATGTCCACCCAAACTCCAAACCCCAAACCCTAAGCACTAACCGAGTCCAACTCATAGGTTTAGAGGTCTGGGATTTGCAGGCTCTTGGGTTTAGGGATAGAGGAACTCTAGCACTTCTGAGGATCCATGAAATCATGGGAATTATGTGCAGATAAGGTTTAGGGTTTAGGTTATAGGGTCCAGGGCTTAAGGGTTTAGGGTCTAAATTTAGTGTTTGGGTTTAGGACTTAGGGTTTAAGGTATACAGGGTGGCGCAGGGTTTCCTACATTTAAATGAGGTCTTTGAGTGTGAGGTTGTTGGCCTGGTGGCTGAGGGCTTCATGGACTTGGGGTTTGGGGTGCAGGGTTTATGGGCTTAGGCTTAGGGTCTAGGGTTGAGGGGCTTTGGGTTAACTGGGAATGAAGGAATGGAAAAGAAAATGGAAACTACTATACTGGGTTATATAGAGACTACTACAAGGATCCATTCCCTTCATTCCTAGCTAACCAAAGGTAAGTTTAGGGGCCTAAGGAGGCGTCGTGTGTGAAGACCGTGGCTTGAGCAGCTTTTGTTCAATATTTTCTCATCTGCAGCACTTACGTGACATCAGCAAAATGTTGTTGCACAGTACAAGCCCATCCGAATGCCACTGATTTTCACCGATGTAATCTTGAGATACAGGGGCATGAACATATTTCATGACGAGGAGGGGGTTTTGCTTTACCACTAGCAACTGTACTCCTCAGATCGTAGTGTGGGTTCCCCCCAAACCCAAAACCCTAAAGGCTAAACCCTAACCCCCAAAAGGGAGGCCAAAGCAGTTCTGAAAAAGGCAAACTGCCGGCATAAACTCCAAACCCCAAATCCCAAAGCCCACCGCCTCAGCCTTTAACCCTAAAGCCTAAGCTAAGAGAGCTTGCAGACAGCCTCTGGCGGAACCTGAAGTTCTCGTTGCCCGGCAGAGGAGCAAGAATTGCAGGTGCAGCCTAGGGGGCCTAAATAACTTGGTTTTGAAGGTTTAGGGTTTAGGGCTTAGGATATAGCCTAGTGAGAAAACTCAAGGATTATAGGGGGATGATGTCGGTAAGGATTTAGGCTTCTGGTGTTTGTGCTGACCAGGGCTTCTACTAGGAAAGTATACCATCCTCCTATTTGTGGCGTTTGCGTATTTGCAGAGATAGAAGCCGAAGTTCGATTTTTTTTGGGGATTAAAGCCTAGTCCTTGGGTTAGGACCCCCCTCAGGGGTTTAGGGGCCTTAAACCATTGTCCCTTGTGGCCACCGCTAGCGGTGGGGGCCCAAGCTAACCTAAACCCTACTTTCCCTTAGTCCGAGGTTAGAAGCATGGACTAAACCCTAAACCCTAAAACACAGTACTAAACCTTACACCCTAAAACCTAAACCCTAAACCTTGAACCCTTAACCCTAAGCCCTAAACCCTAAGTGCCCAGTATGTACCCTTTTTAGCATCTTCGGGGCCCTTGTCTCATCCCACAGAGGCCCAAGTTCCCTTCAGCCCAGGCTGGCACTGTTTCTCCTAATCCTAAACCCCAAGCCTTCCCTACACCCTAAACCGTAAACCTCTAGGTCCCAAATCCTATAGTATGTTATAGTATATTAGTATATTGTAGTGTAGTATATTATCGTACATGTTAATATATTGTAGTAAACCTCTAGGTCCCAAGTCCCCATCTCAGCAAGTGCTTGCCGAGAACCCACCTTCTACGCCCACGGCCGTGACTGAACGGCGCCTCGGGGACCGACGGGATGCACTAGACGCCGCGCCTTTGCCCTCGTTTAGGGTTAAGGGACAACCGAGGATTCAACTTTTCATGGGGTTGAGGGGGTTGGCTAGGAATTTTAGTCTTTGTAGTTCACGGTTTAGCGTTTAGCATCCGTTCTTATGGTCGGGGGTCTTTGGACTGGGCATTGCGTCTTTAGGATTCAGGGCTTCGGACGCAGGGCACGTGGGTCAAGGTTCAGGAGTTTGAAAGCTTGCGGTGTAGGTTTTCGCTCATGCTTACGGTTGTTGAGCTTTCGGTTAAGGATGAAAAGCTTAAGGTTTAGGTGCTAGGACTTAAAGGTCACGATTTATTTTGGATTCATCACTTAGGGTAGAAGGCTAAGGGTTCCAGGTTTAGGGCTTAGCAGCAGTCAGGGTTCTGGATTAGGGTTCGAAGTTTAATGTACAGGGTTGTTAGGGGATTCGGGTTTAATCACAGTTCATGCGTTTGGCGTTTGGGTTTCGCTTTTCGCGGCAGTTCATAAAATGCTCTGAAAACGTTTCCTAGCCCAAGGGCTAGGGAGGGTTCGGCGTGCACTCGCGGTTCCGCTTTTCAGTTATAGACCTTTGCTGATGTTGGAGTAGCCGCTAAATCCCCAGCTTCCATTCCGACAGCTTGCATGATCCGCAGGTTTGGTGGTTCATCCGAAGCCAAACAGTTTCCTCAACACCCCCCCCTCTTCCCCAAACCCTAAACCCTTGCCTCTAAACTCAAAACCCCCAAACCCCAAACCCTAAACCCTAGACCCCTAAACCCCAAACCCCTAAATCCTAAACCCCAATGAGGGACTTAGGGGACCCCCAGCTTATTTGTAAAAGCCCGAAGGAGCTGCAGCGATTGGGACAGGCAGTGCTGCCGACACCTGCGGACCGCGAGGGCAAGGCGGCTTTCAGGGTTGCCTTTCAGGAGCTGACATGGAGATACTGGGGGTTTTGGGTGTTTAGGGTTTGGGGGTTTAGGGGTCTAGGGTTTGGGGGTTTAGGGTTTCGGTTTCGGCTTTCAGGGTTTAGGGGGTTAGGGTTTTGGGGTTTAAGGGTTTGGGGTCTTAGGATTTAGGGGTTTGGGGTTGAGGGAATATGGCGAATGCCAGATGGAAAACGAATCAAACATGAAGACAAAGCTGGGGCTGTATAATGGCTCTAGGCAGGTGAATGACATGTTGATAATGTCAGGGACTGGGATTTAGGGAATGTAAAAAACGAAAAGATTTAGGGCTTGGAGGGCTTAGGGTTCAGGGTTTCATGTTCAGGGTTGTAGGGCTTTGGGGTTGAGGGTTCAGGGTCGCTGTTGAGAGTCCAGCTAGTGGAGAATCATATCGAAAGCAATGAAGTGGAAACTGTTTACCATTGTAAGGAGACCGCTATTAAGGAACTGAAGCTGAGCTATGAGGTTTGGGATTAAAACCTGGCCACGGGAAAAGAGAATGGAACTTCAATTTGGGGTTTTCAAAGATTAGAGTTAAACCTAAACCCAAAACCCCAGGCTGTTAGGGATTTGAGCACCACGGTTTAGGACTTCAGGGAAAAGCGTGTCAGGGCTTGAAGCTTCAGGGATTTAGGTTTGAGGGTTTGGGGCTTTATAGGGTGAAGAATTTTCGTGGGCTGGGGTTTAGGCTTCTGGGTTTTTTGGGTATGAAGGTGTTAGGGTTTCGGGTTTGGATGTTTCAGGGCTAAGGGCTTATCCCTAAACCCTAAACACTGTTTCAGGTTTTAGGACCGCAGGGTTTTAGGGGTCAGGGGTTTCAGGCATAAGGGTTTCAGTGACTGCCGCCGGCAGGCTTGAGTTCAGGGTTTAGGGTCTATGCGGTTTAGGGTCTAGGGCTAGGGGCTTGGGGCTCAGGATCTGGGGTTTGGGGTTAAGGGTTTAGCGGCTAGTGTTTAGGGCTCAGGCTTTGGGGTAGTCACGTGTTTTGAGCGGCTTTCTGAACAGACCACAACTTCGAATGCTACACTCTAAACCCTAACCTCAAAACCTTAGACCCGGCAAAATGAACCTTACGTCCTTCAACTCGAAGTCCATTTGTGAGAGCCCTGAGCGCACCTTCCCTCCTCCAAGTGAACATGTGGATTATGTAAGGGTTATAAGAATATATAGAGATTATGTAGGGCTAAGGGATATCACCCCCAATAATGGAGAATCAACTGGAACGTATAAGTGGAAACTGCTATTTATAGCTTGGGTTGGGCCATTCCCCCTCACAGATCCCACAGTAGCTGTCCTTAAAGGATGTCTGTTGAGGGCTAGCATAAACTCACAACTTCTTGCAGCAATTGCTGCTGTAAATCCCTAAGCACTAAACCCTAAAGCCTAAACCCTAAAAACCCTAAGGGCACGTTTAGAAAGGCTTCGGCTGTCGTCTTCGTTTGGCCCGTTCGCCTTTCCTGTTAGCTCGGGGACGCAGGGTTTAGGGTTCAGGGTTTGGGCCTGGGGAGGCTACATCCTTGGGTTTAGGGTTTAGGGTTTAGGATTTAGGGTTTAGGGTTTAGATTCATCCTTCTAGCTCCTCCCTAAACCCCCAAAAGTCTGTAAAATAATAGCCCTAAACCCCTACAATAGCCATAAAGGCCATTATTTTACATACTTTTGGGGGTCCAGGTCGTTCAAATCCTTCAAGGCGCTGTTTATGCACCTTATCAGGGTCTGAGATTCTCCTGAAGCGTCTCAAAGCAGTGATTATGGCCGACATAACGAGAGCCAGCATGTTACCCTAAACCCTAAACCCCCAAGCCGCCCAGCAAAGGAAGCCCAAGGACCCGAGATTTAAAGGCATCCCGTCTAACGCCTACGCCCTACATGAGCTATAATCTAAACTCCTTAAGGGGATTGTATAGGGGACTATATTGGGGAGTACTATAGGGGTTATTAAGGGAGATACTAGGAGTTTAGACTATAGCTCACATGAGCTCTAGTCTAAACCCCTTCAAGGAGGTTATATAGGGGATTATATCGTCCGGTATTATAGGGGTTATTAGAGGGGGATACTAGGAGGTTAGACCATATCTCATAAACACCCTTCTCGCACAAGTTCAGACACGAAGCCCTGAGCCCCAAACCCCAAGCCCTGAATCCTAAACCTGCAACCCGAAACTCCAACCACCAAGGGTCTACATACTTACGCATATTATGGTCAGGGATTCTTCGAAAACATATGGTACCGGAATCCCGAAATCTTAACACCGAAGCCCTGACTGCTATGCACGCCAGAGCGGCCCCTCGCCAGGCGTGGGTGCTTCGGCAACTAGAGGCGCGACATGGGTAGTACTTGATTTGCGGATCCTACAGTACCGAATATAGAGTAAGATTATATCCTCCTTTTGGGTTTAGTAGTTCTATGAACGGAATATAAGCTAAGTTGCTTCATCCAGCCAGGAAAATGCTATGCAATTGAAGGATGCTCTTATGTTGACCCATATTTGGGGGCGTACTGTAGGTTTTGGGGTTACGGGATAAGGGGTTAGGCTCGGGGGTTCGAGCGTTTTAGGATCCAGGGTTCATGAGTTTTTGAGTGAAGGGTTGGCCGCGCAGAGTTTCGAAGGTTTCCTGGTGCTGACCCCACTTATTGCCATCAACAACCTCGTTAAGTGTAGCGCAAGTCACATCTAGTTCGTTTGGGCTTCAGGGCATGGGGGGTTTTGATCATGAGGGTTGAGGGCTTGGCTCTAAGCATGAAGTTGCTATCAGGGGAAAGCGATGACACGGCATAGGGAGTCAGCAGTAGGAGTGCGGGATTAGGAATCAACGTCTACCTGGGATCCACGTGGCAGAACGTACTTCTAAAGGGCTAAAAGGGTGAGGATGTAGCGTATTGCCCAACCTTCACTGGGATCCCAAGTTTGAGCCTCAAAGTCTGAAATTTAGGTCAGTTGACGCTTCCATGCTGATGGTGGGATGCAGGAATCTGTAGTGTTGATGGAGGTGTTTTTACACCACCTTATATATCTTATACCTTGTATTTTTTGGAACCCGAACATCTTTGACCTGAAGCCTACATGTGCTCTCCATACGAGTAGTAACTCCGATGGCGATACTACAGGCCCCAGCACAGAGTATGATTACTTCGCTGGTTGGGTATAGTGTTTTCGAAGAAGGAATATAATTTTATGTGTCTCAACCACCAAGAAAGCACTTTTCATATGAGAGCCTCAACTGTACTGGCCCCGGTTGCATTCTTGTTGGTCATGAGCCTCCCACGGCCCACCTTAACCCGAAGCCCCAAACCCTAAACCTTACGCCTTAAGCCAAAACCTCAAAACCCTTGAACCAAACCCTCAACTTCATAAGCCATGAACCCTAAAAACCTTAGCTCCAACACCCTAACCCCCTTAAAGCCTTAAAGCAGGTCTTCAAAGCAATGGTAGATCCGTAAGCCCTTACAGCAAACCCTGAAATTCCTAAACCCTGAACCGTGTGCTCTACATCGTGAAGCTTTGAACCATTTTGAACCCCTACGTAATTCCCAAGCCCTAAACCTTGGATCGGGCCAAAGGAGGTGGCGGCGGCAGCACTGGGAACAGCGGCTACTCTTTTGCAGAAGCCTTCTTGGGGAGGGTTTTCTCAACATGAAGGGGTGTTTAGGGTTTAGGAATCCTTCATAGGGTTTGGGGCTTAGGGGTTTAGTTTTTTCTTTACGTTAAGGGGGGGCTGTGATGCTTCCACATCATGATACGTGGAGATGATCCTTTTTTGGCGTGTGTCAGGGATACCAGTGAATCCGGAGACACCCATCTGGGAGTTTCTCAAGCCTACCCGTTTAGACACCTCACAAGGGAGGCAGCAATCCCCTCATAATCCCCATGAGTAGTATCTCATAAGATTATATCTTGCTTTTGGGTGTATATATGAAGGGTAGATTACTAAATGGTTCAACACAAGTCCTAAACCCTAGAGGGCCCAGAAAGGGACCATATTCTGACAACTCCCTCATATATATGTATATATGTATATATGTATATATGTATATATCGGACCCTGAGGAACCACTATTTCAAGACGCTCGCAAAGACCACAAACCCATACCCCGAACCTCAAACCCAACCCTAAACCTTAAAAGCTAAACCCTACGGCCCAAACCGTAAACCTTTGCAACCCTAAAAGGGCCTGGAGTTGCTGCTCAACATGTACGATTCGGTGCTTCATTTGGGTTCAGAGTTAGGGTTTAAGGCTCAAGCTCAGTCTTAAAGCCCTGCCCTAAACCCTAAACCTTAAGCCCTAAACCCTAAAACTCTAAACCCAGAATCAGCAGTACCATCTCTCAGAACAGGTCAACATCTGGCCTTTTGGCTCCTCTGCCAATGGCTGCGGAGAGCGCTTCTCTGAATCCCGGTCCTTGATATCAGCTACAGTCTAAACTCATTATAGAGAGGGGCTAAGGGGATTGTATAGGGTTTAGGGCTACAGTAAGGCTTTAAGGTTAAGGGTTTTTCAATAGCGGACATTGAAATGGCCAAGAAAAGGGGTTCTAGTTCAGGGCATTGGGGCAGAAAATGGAAGCTACTATATAATGGAGGTGTAGGGTTTAGGGAAAAGAAAGTCGAACATTAGATGGAAACAGAGTTTCTATAGGTGTTTTTATGGGGATATGAGAGTTGTTCTAAAGGTCCTTTAGGGAAGCTGTTTGGGGTAAATGTAGGGCTAGGAGCAAAATGTTGGGAACTTGTTTGCCGGAACTTGTTTTCCATAATGTGCATTTTGGGAACAAGAGTTTTGATCAACTACCCCTTCTGACGTTTGGCTTTTGAAGCTACTGTTGATGGACAAAATGCTGCGTGACCCAGGGTAACAATGTAACTTCAACCCTGAACCCTAAACCCCTAAAGCATAAAGCATAGGGTCATGCAGGATTTTGTCCATCAACCATGGAATTAGGGTCTAGGCTTGCCAGTTACAACTCGGATTACAATCCTAAGTAGGACTTAGGGTTTAGGTGTAGGATGGGGGTAGCCTATATACAGCGCGGCAAGAGGGTGAGAAACAGGGTGATAAGCCTTAATTCCGTCCCATGAACCTTGAAGTAGGGTTAGTGGCCTGGGCCAGTGGTTCTTGCTCGATGCTTAGGGTTTTTGGTTTCTAGGGTTGCAGTTTTGTTGGGGTGTAAGGTTTTAGGGCATAAGATCTAGGGATTATGTTGAAGGGCACAGGGTAATCCCAGGACCCTGAAACCCTCAACCATAAACCCTAAACCCTAGACCGTGTTTAAGTTTAGGCTTCAGCATTTCCACGGGAACTTTTGCGTAGGGAGGATATATGGATTCATCCCCGACCGCCCCTCACTTCTACATATCCCTGCATGAAGCCACATATACTTGGTGCATATGGAATGTTAGCGGGCGAGGGGCGCTAACTAAACATTGCGAACCCTAATCCCAAAACCCATGAAACCTTTGACCCTAAACCCCAAATCCCTGAAACCCTAAACTCCAACCCCTTTAAACCCTAAACCTCAAACCTATGTGTCGGCAACCAGAGACTTGACGGGATCCCTTCGGATCAGACTTTGGGTTTCTGGATTACGTTGAGGTAGTTTATTACCATTACTTGTGGTTTGGGGGGCGTCATTTTTGTTTCCAAATTTTTGAAAGTTTGAAATTTCTAAATTGCGGACATTCGGGGACCCTAACTCATGGTAAGCTTATATGGGCTTGAGGGTTTAGGGTTTAGGGATTGCAGTCAGAGTTTTTAGGTTTGGTTCAAGGCTTAAGCCTAGGTTTGTCTCATCCAGATCTAGGGGTCTAGGGTTTAGGGTTCAGGTTTCCTCCTTAAGTGTTTAGGTTTTAGTGCTTCGGGTTTAGGTTTAGGCTGTAGGGTTTTCAGGTTTAGGTTTTGGGGTTCAGGCTTAGGGCCCAGGGCTTGTCCAGTGAGAGAGCCAGGGTTTTTCAGCTTTGGAGAGGTCACGCCTCTTGACCTCGGGGCCAGTGGTTGGGGCTATATTGGGATCATGGAAAATAACAAGGAAACTATTATCTGATTAGGGTTTGGGGTTTAGGGTTTTAGGCCGACCAGTTCAGGTTTGGATGCCTAAAAAAGCTTAAACCGAAACCCTGAACCCCAATTAAATATCGACTCGACCATTTGGCGAAATAGCCAAGAAGCAACATGGCAGTCTCCCTAGATAGGGGGACCTTAAGAGAGACTCCCAAATATATATTATCCCTATTATGGGAACCCAGACGTCAGAGGAGAGAAGGGCCCCTGGGTCCCTAGGATGTAGAGTGTAAGGTTCAAGGTCTCTGTAGTTTCTTAGAAGGATTAGCTTTACTTTTTTCCCCAAGGACTTGTTAGAAATGCCCTTTTCATCAAGGGTCTACAGGGATTGCAGGTTTAGGGTGCAGGTTATAGGGTTCAGGGTCTCCGCCTTCTGGTGGTTCCGGGTTGGCATCCTTATAGAACACTCTTGGCAGTTTGGTTCGGCGCCTCATGTCAGAGGAAGAAGGTTGCCTCCCCACAAACTAACATGGGTTTGGGGGCTTAGAGTTGGCTGCCCTGCAAAAAAAGACAGTCGTTTCTATGGGGAAGCTTTTGAGGGGTTCCCTGTTAGCTTGGGGAACCCCGTAACCCTACACCGTAAGCTTTAAACCCTCTAAACCCTAAACTTTAAACCCTTAGCCCCAAACCTTAAACCCTAAACCTTGAACATAGTAGGTAGGCGTGTTGCCAAGCTGAGGACATTGACGCCGTTCTAGACATCGTCGCCGCCTGGATACATGCAAGGTTTAAGGTTGAGGGTTGAGGGTTTAGGGTTTAGGGATAGATCACAGGCTAGTCCCTCAGCAGAGTTTGGTAGCCGGCCTAAACGTGCAAGCCTGAAAACCCCGAAAACCCTAACCCTATAGTCCCCCTTAAGTAGATAGGATATGGCTTTGGCTATATAATAATAAGATCCCCATATACGCTATATTCCATCTATTTAAGGGGGACGATAAGCCCTAAACTTCCCATGCACTTGGCGTCCTTTGATCTCAGCCGCTTTGTGAGATCGCCCTATAGTCCCCCTTAAGTAGATAGACTATGGCTCTGGATATATTGTAATAAGATCCCCATATACCCCATGTTCTATCCACTTAAGGGAGACTATAGGTTGCCTCGTGGCCAGAGCCAGTTCAATGGACATGTCAGGGATGCAGGCTCCTTTGTGCTTCATGCTTT
>CAJNIZ010010921.1:286-11593 GCA_905231905.1 Symbiodinium pilosum | reverse complement strand
CCGGCATGGATGCTCCTTGAACCGTATTCGCGTTGAGCGGATCTGAGCCCTGAAGCGGGCTGCAGGAAATGCTGCGTGCACCATGAATTTCGTGCTTCAACCTCACAAAGTGCTGCGCAGGCCACGTCAAATGAATGTGTGCTTGTGCGGCGAAACGCTTGGGCGGAGGGCTAAACCATGCCATTCTCCATGTCCCCTAAACCCAAAGTCCAAAGGCTCCTCATCTAAATAGACCCGAAACCCTAAACCCTAAACCCCAAAACCGTAGACCTAGCATAGAAGCGCCTTTCATTCGCTCGAGCAGCGCCTCCTGCTCCCCTGCGGCCTATCGGGAAGCTCACAGTCTAGTTGTGAATCTGTAAAACCCCAATTAAGGGCCCAAGGCTCTAGGGCCCAAATACTGTAGCCTGAATGGTATTTGGGACCTAAAGCCCTGACATTTGGGTGCTAAGACCCTTAGGGTAAAGGTTTACCTGGGCCGCCCGACTGCTCCTAGAAATAGCCTCTGATATTTGAGATGACAGGCTGTTACTATGGCTTTGGGATGTCTAGACGATGGGGGTTCGATCTTGAACTGTGCAGGTCGCCAGACCCGAATAGGATGCTTGCTGGGTTGCTGGCTAATTAGCTTGAAGTGACGCTATCTATATTGGAGCTATAATGTACTTTGATGCTAACCTACTTTGAGCCAGTTTGAGTCAAGGATTGTAGCTTTTGGATCCTTCGAGTTTGGAAGCAGCCGTGGTACCATGCCCCATGGCCTCTCGAATCCTGACTGGAAGATTGCAAAACTAAGGCATGGTGTTGCAGATTTCCGAGCTCCAAACCCCAAACGCAGAACACTATAAACCACAAACCCTGAATCCTAAACCCTGAACCCTATGTTAGGGTTTGGGGCTTTGAAATTTGGGAGCCTAGGCTTCGGTTCGGAGCCTGGGGGTGCAGCATTCGGGTTGGGGGGGCTCTGGGTCCAAAAGGCTTTTAGAGTGCCAGTCTGGAGGGGATTTAGGGGATCTAAGTTTGTCAGGGTTTGGTTGCCATTAGTGCAAGTCAATGTTTGCAGCTGTCAGAGGATGAGGCTGAGGGCCCGTGCATAATTGCGGGTTCAGCGCTTTTGAGGTTTGAGGCTTTAGGGGCCCGTGGGCACTGAACGAAAAGCCTGACTATCGGAGACCATGACATGTAGCTGCTGCTCAAGGTCGCGGATGTTGTCGAAGGTTGAAGACCATCAGACGGTTCTGTCTTAAGGTACCGCGTCCCTGGATGTTGGGAAGCCCTGTGAGAATCATCAGCAACCCTTCTGACAACTTGCAGACAAGGATATTAGGGCAAACTGTGCCGGTCGGAAGTCTTCCTTGGTGGGGATCGTTAGCGTCCAATGGAAGGAAAAGAAGTCCTACGTTGAGAGCCAGGGAGACTTAGTAAGTAGGCTAACAATGGGCATGCCTGGGGCTACTGTAATGCGTATAGGGACTATGAACATACCTCTTGTCCCTCTGACCTGCCCAGTATACAAGAGCTGACAACTCGGACTTTCGGTGCTCACAGATTAGGGGGAGGGGATTACATGAGGGATCAGAATCAGACGGTACGGGTCATATTGAGGCACTGCCTTCTGGTGCATGAACATGTCCCCTTATAAAACATCGGACCCCTGTAGACACTATTATAAGCGTGGCAGTCTTTGTGGCGCCTTTTTGGGTGAATTCATTGGCAGTGTGAAGGAATGCACCAGGAGTTTAGCACTCCAGGCAGTACAGGACTTAGGGAACCCCATGTAGAACTTCCCGAAGGAACATCAGTGCTACCGAAGCCCAAGACCCGAACCTTTAAACTCAAAGATGGTACTCCGGAATTTTCGACTAACCTAACCCTAAGGGTCCAAGGACCTAAGAGGGTTTTAGGGCCCAAATACCATTAACATTATAGTATTTGGGCCCTAAAACCCTATTCTCTAGGTCCTTGGACCCTTAGGGTAAGGCAGCTCATGAGCCGCCAGTTTGGGAAACTTCTTTGTTTAACGACACGAAGCGCCTGGGGCTTAGGACATAGCAAGCAGCACCCCAAACTTCAACCATGTGGCCATGCGCTGTAGGAGGGGCGGATGGGGTGTAAGATGTTGTTAACGCTGGAAAAGGATTCAATGATGCCTCAAAAAGCATATACAAATGTATGTATATAGCCTCTCATACATATGTATATATATATATATCCCCTCAAACCCCTCACCGCCCTCACCCTTACACCCCCTAGCTCCCCCATAATTCAGCTGGCCCACGACACCATTTGGCAATTGACTACCAGGATGCTTACTTGCATCGGAAGCTAGACCTTGCTTCTAGAAGGAGGGGTCCTTAACATTTCAACAGCGCGACAAATCCGAAGCCCCTAAACTCTACACCCCTGAAACCATGGACTGCAAACCCTAAATCCTAAACCCCTCCTCAAAACTCGTCTTCTAAACCTCCCTGATGCCCCGAACCCTTACCCTAAACAGGGCCTGCAGCTGACTTTGCAACTGCTGGGCCCGAAGCTCTTGCACCTGAGCCCCGCCCAAGGCTTGCGCAAGCCCTGCTTGAAGGCGCATGGGTTGTTAGAGATGCGGCTATCTTTGGGCTACACCTGGTTTTTATGATCTAGTTTGAAGGGACTTCCACGTAGAACTCTCAAACGAGCCTTCAATTTCGATGCTGCTCCTCCAAAATTCTAGGGTACCATACGCTCCCCCCCCTCACCTACAGGCGCCCAAAAGGGTCGAACGAGCGCGAATGCCCTTGAAAACTTGTGACTAGAACAAGAAGTGCTCTGGCCTGCAATGCATTCCTATAGTTCCCACAAGTTCAGCGTACACCTATGCAAGCCGACGCAGGGGCAACTGTTGGAATGCGGTAACCATGATGCGAGAAGTAGATAGTACATGAAAAGCTTTCTTGATGGTCACCTGATGTTTTCTCACAGGGTCCGACCTTAATCGTGAACGTTTATTCCGCGCTAACTCCCGAACAAAACAGTCGTTCGCATGTCTTCCAAGGATCAAGGATCAGCATACGTGGTGCCTGGTGGTCTGGATATTAACTGACCATTTGTGGTCTCTTGGTGACAGAGCTGGAGCTACCAATGTGTGCAGCGGACAGAGGGCTGGTAGAAGGTGTACAAGGCAAATGACAATGAGGTCAAGGGGAATGCAGTCTGTGCAAATCACCTCTTGCTTTTTAAATTGTCACCATAGAATACCCATAGGGGATGCCAGGGTACGCATTTCATTCTATAAGCTCCCTCACAGCCCCAACTGGACCCCTTTACATCCCCGGCGCTCTTAGGGTACCGACTTTAAACCCCCCGCCAAAAAAAGCTAAAGGCCACGCCGTTTCTGCGTGGAGGTCTTTGTCCACGACGTCCCGGGCGGTTTGGACCCAGGCATCCTCACGGTGACGGGCTTCCAGTTCAGAGTTCTTATAGGCCTCAGGCTTTGGGGTGAGGACTTTCGACTTCCGACTCAGTATTGAGGGTCCAGGGCTTTCAGTTTGAGGTTCGGGGTCTTTAAGTTGAGCGTTTGGGGTCTCCTCCTTCTTGGAATTATAGGAGGCTGGGGTCCTTGGCCTTTTTTGACAGGTGACTACTAAGGGCCCTTAACGTATGCGTACGCATATTCCAACTACTTTTGGACCTCAGGTTATGATAATCCCCTCCCCTCCACCGCCACATGATATGAAATATTTCCACCGTATAGTGGAACATATCTCATTTGTTTAGGGCTTAGCGCTTAGGGTTTACAAACTCTTTGGACCCCCCTACCTGGTACCCCCCTACCATTGAGGCCAGATTCCTATTGATTTGGGTCTAGATGGGTAGTGGGGTACCGGGTTGTGGGGGTCCTGAGAGTTGCTGGAATTCATTTTTGGGAGCTAGGGAGTGTTCAATATTACTAGTAACCCTAAACCCTGAAGTCCTAAACTCCTAAACCCGAAACCCTAAACTGCAACTTGTGAAGAGGACAAATTTTTGATCGAACGCGATGTAGGGCTTGGGGGCTCGGATGTGGGAGTCTGGGGCTCAGAGGCAAGTTGTAGGCTTTCAGGGGATTGAGGGGCCCATGACCTAGGAACTCCCGGATTGCGCAGCTTTTGCTTTGGGATCTACTGGCCTACTTAGAGATCCTTACCAATCCTGATGGCTTAAGAGAGGGCATATTGCTTGGTATGCAATTTGGACCTGAGAGGTGTTTTTGAACGATCTTACTCAATGTTGGGGACTCCAGTACCATGCATAGCCTTGGTATCCCTATCTGAGATACTACCCACTCGGCCTATAGGCAATGCAGCAAGATTCTTCAAGACTCACTGGTGCTTAAGCGGGAATAGGGAAGTGAATATAGATACCAGTAAAGGGGAGATCAGAGTCCATTCCCAGGGCTCTCTTCCGCCCAAATCAGGGTTTCCTCGATGCGTGCAAAACTTGGCCAACAGAAGTGGCGGAAAACCAGTTGTGACAGGCAGCAGCGAGTGTTGGAACAACACATCGGCTTCCCCAAAGTTAGGTGGCATCTTTTTTGGCGGGGATCCCCATAATAAGGACTCTACTATTTGCGGGTCTATATTGAGGTCCCCCTATTTGGGGAAATCATCTGCGAAGCGGACTGCCACCATCCTGGATTGGTTGACCGCTCGACCCGCGGTTCGGAGAGACAGAGCCGCACGCCCGTCGTTGCTTCGTCCAGGCAAGCTTAACCCAAGGAAACAAACTAGCCCGATGCAGCTACATTATGCTTTAGCGTTTAGGGTTTAGGTGTAAGGGTTTACCCTAGGGATCCAAATAGCCCAATGCAGGCAATAGTTACAGACTTTAGGGCCCAATGTAGCCATCATTCGTATACTTGGATCCCTAGGGTAAACCTTGTTTGTCTGACTGGGCGACTTCCTACACTGCCGGAGTTTGCCGAATGGGCCATGATGATTTAGCTTGAAGTTCTCCGTTTGTAACTAATATGGTAGTTTCCTAAAATAGGGGAACCCAATATAGACCCCCCAAATACTATAGTCCTTACTATGGGGACCCCAAAAGAGTACCCCTAATTTGGGGAAACCACCATATTCCAGCCAGCATGAGATAGGAGGATGCCTGCACTTTTGGGTGTCTTTAACTGTGCATCTCATGGCGTCTTGCTTGTTTTCCTCTTGGTGGGAATGCAGGAATGGAGAAGAACACGGACACTTACCATGTTAGGTGGAGCCTGTAGGGGGTCACTATGGGATCCACTCCTGCATCTTCTACTAACAGCCAGAAAGCTTCAGGGGGCTGCAGTGCAGTGTGCTAAAGTCAAGGACGTGGACGGGACGCCTAGCAAATCTTTGCAGGAAACTTATGCGTAGCCGGAGTACAACTACATGATTCAGATAAATTCCTCATGTAAAACCCCATGGAAGTCCTGTTCACCCCAGTTTCCATGTCATTTGCCAGTTGAATTTCCGTTTAGTTCTCTATTATACTAGGTCCTGCGCCCCATGGAAAAACCCTAAACCCTAAACCCTATGCCCTATGCCGCACCTAGAACACAGGAGATGCTACGGCAAGCTCTTGAACTTTGAGTCTATCGGGCTCCGGCTGCGGAACTGACTGAAGCTCTCCGTGGATGCTAGGCTTCAGGGACGGAAGCATGAGCCCTGTATATTATATGGGTGGTTGTCAAAAACATGGGGTACCTTTAGGGGGATCCCTGTATGAAGGATTATATTATTTCGGGGTCCATATTGGGCCCCCTGTTCTGGGAAGCTACCATATCATATGGACATGCCTCGGTACGTAGAAGTATTAAGCACCGGAACACCGTCTAGGCCGAAGCCTGGCATGATCTTATATCGGCATCTTTGGGTCAGCTTTTGTCAGTTTCCTGAAATATTGGGACCCCAAGAAAGACCCCAAAGTATTACAATACGTATTAGTAGTACCCTCAGACGGGTACCCCCCCGCCCATTTGGGGAAACCACCATTTCATGGTTTGTCTACAGTATGCCAAATTCATCGGATACCGGCGACCATGCAGGTGCTCCATTTATAATGTAAGTAGGGCAGAGGTAGTTCTGCAAGACTCTGTGCTTGCCCAAGCTGAACTGCAGATGCTGCCCTAAACCCTAACTTTGCTATACCAGGAGGCCGACCGTTTTCGGATTGGGGCATGAGTTGGGTTTTTTGGGGGGTCTCTATGATAAGGATTTTGCTTGATTTGGGTCTACATTGGGGTCCCCCTATCCCTAAACCCTAAACCGCTTCCCAGCTCAACTCATTCAAATTACGCGCCCAGTGCGGCTCCTGAATGTGGGGACGCAGGGGGACAGCGCCCCAAAGAACGCTCCTGGCACGTATAGTCCCCCTTAAGTAGATAGAATATGGATTTCTGGGAGTTCCTCAAATATGTTATTGTACTACTATACTCTTATATTATATGATTCCTCCATTGTTAGTCTAATATTCTAGTATCATAGCGTTCTTCGTATTCTAGTATGATAGTATTACATGTATACCGTGGGGACCCCAGGGATATGGTGGGATGAAAGGCGGTTGTCAGGGTCCCTCTTAGGAATAAGGTAGAGATCATATATTCAAGGGACCATATTCCGAAACGTCTACACTCCTAGCATCCCCCCTTAGTAACCCCTAGAATGCTCCCCTATATATTTCCCCATATTCCCCCTTAAGGAGTTCAGACTATCGCTCACATAGATTTATTTTGGCTTTGGACTACAGCATTTGCAGCTCACCGACGAGGGCCAGTGACGTCTGAGGTAGAAACGCTCAGGGGTATTTGGGGGATATAGGGCTAAGGGCTAGGGTTTCCCACAATTAGTGGTACCATGTTGGGGGTCCCAAATAATGAGGACTATACTGACTATACTATCTTGTTGCCTAGCTTGGGTTCCCCCGATTTCGGGTTGTAGATAAGATAGGCGGATGGTGCTAATTGAAGGGGTCAGCAATCATGCAGCCTTGTTCAAATCTTGTGAGAAGCCTTGGATGCATGGCATCTCCGGAAAAATATACAAAACCTGCACGCATATCATCTTGTACCAGACTTTCGCGAGCTGCTCAAGCCCTAAACCTCAGATACCGTTTAAGAACAATAAACCTGGAATTCCCTTAACCCCTTTGCTGCTTTTAGGGCTGAAACCTGCGAGCTCCTAAAGCTTGGAATGTGCAGAATGCTGCTGCCAAAGTGCTGAGCCGGCTGTGCTGGTGCGGGTTGCGCCAGTAGACCTCATCAGAGCCCCATCTCATTGGCTTACGGCTTTGGGCTTGGACTTGAGGGGGTGTAAAGCCTTGGGCTCAGGATTCATATACGGCTTGGAAATGGGGATGTAGTGGTTGGGGTTTTAAGTTTGGGGTGTCGAATTGCAGCGATTGCTACGGAGATCTTGTCGAATACCTCCCTCTTGAAGAGGTCCGCTTTGAACTGGTGCCCAATCTAAGCCTCACTACTTGGCGGGTCATGGGGAATTAGTAAGTAGGTATTTGTAACCCCTATAAGCCATATGATAGCTCCAATTATCCACATCATTAACCTAGACACTCAATCCCCATGACCCTCCAAGCACTAGGCCCCCAAAGCAGGTAGAACTCTGGCCTGCTGGCCCAGTTTTATTGCATTCAGGTGCTTTCTTTTACCTACTCTTGAAGTCTATTTAGAACCTCTTCTAAGACTCAAGCCCCAAACTCTAAATCCTAAACCCGCGCCCTGAATGCTAAACACGCCTGAGTCTCGGATTAACTGTACCTCAATAGTAGGTATATCCGCTGATCAGGACGCATAACCTACGAAAATGTAGGTCATTGGAGTTACAAACTAATTTTGAATCATCGACCCTAAGCCCTAAATCGTAAACGCTAGCCCTACATCCACTCTTAATACTTCCCATGTAACCTACCAAGGATGCACAAAGAAATCCTCCTTACCTTGCAGAAGCCCCTCTACCCGCGAGTCTCCATGCACCCGGAATCCTCATATAACCCCTACAGCTCCCCAACAAGCATTTAGAATTCTGTGAAAGAGCTAGTAGACATCATACTTGTGTTGGAGTTTCCCACATGGGCACATACATACATACATACATACATACATATGTGCGTATGTGTGTATATATACATATACAAACATTGATCCCTAATTTCTGGAAAATGTTGGCCCTAAACTTGGGACTCTACCAGGAAAATGCCCGGGCCAATACGTGGATCCTATACATCCAACCTTCACCCAAACCCGCACCCTGAACGCCAAACGATAATCCTGAACCCCGAATCCGACACCCTATGGATCCTAAACCCAAAGCCCTAACCCCATAAATCCTATTCCCAAAAGCTGTAACCTTGAACCCCTAAACCACAAGTCCTGAACTAATTCCGGGACCCTGAGCCCCCGAACAATCTGGTCAGAATGATGACAATACCGTGGATGGCAGGCATCTTGCACTACACGTGGTTTGGGGTTTAGACCCCCGGAGTCACCGTCATAAGATCTCTTCCATCCACCGTAGCTGACATAGCCGAGATTCAGCAGCGGCCGCCTGTGGGCCGCAATGGAGCCAAACAGTCCTACAAGGGCTAGGGGTTTAGGGTTTAGCAACAGATTTCGCAAGGGTCTCAGGGACTCCAATGCACCTTCTTCAGGAAGGTACCTTACATGTCCTTACATCAAATTCGGGATCATAGTACCATGTATGGAATTTTCAGTTGTTAAGCCACATTCTGCCCTCGGGTTTGGGGCATTTGGGCTTCGGGTTTCTGGGTTTGGGCTTTGGGGTCAGGGTTCAGGGCTCAGGTTTTGGTAGGAGTTCAGGGCTTGCGTTTGGGCTCTTAGAATCCACATGTAGGATTTAAAGTGTAGACTTCTCAGTAGTGGGATGGTGGGGAACCTTCAGCAATCACACCGGCTGTGTAAATGTAGGGGTTCGTGCGTGAGTACTAGTGATACTGGTGCCTTTGTCTGTGTGCTGGCCTTGAGTATGATCGCGGTACCTTTCAGTGAGTACAACTAGTTTTTTCATCTCAATCAGAGAAGTCCCCTATTAGGGTACCATTATACACTAGAAGCAGTTATGATTCTTAGGGGGCTGGGGGTTGTTATTTGGGTGGTTTTGAGACCTGGCTCCCATGTTAAAGAGCAGGAACAACCATGTCGGCTGAAGTCATACCAAGTCGCTACAAACCATCTAGAACAGAATCTGTGATCCACTTAGAACAATAAAAAATCATTGCCAATAACTGCAATACGAGTGAAAAGTACCTGGACCCCGAAAGTACGTAGAGTAATTGCCGTTTATAGGTTTTGGTCCATTATTCTACCTGCTTCTTGTGTCCAGATAATTCCTGAGGAAACTACCCCTAAACCCTAAACCCCTAAACCCTAAATCCTAAATCCCTAAACTAATGTCCTTCAGCTCTTGCACTTCTTTGCTGTGCCGTGAGTTCAGTGCCGCCTTGGCGGTAGGGTGTATAGGTAGCAACGTCCCAGTCTCAACAAAGTTCGGGGCCGGGGGGGGGGTAGTATACCCTAAACCCTAAACCCTAAACCCTAAATCCTTCTCCCTAAACCCTAAACCCGAAATCCTAAACCCTTAACTGGACCCTTAACCCAAATCCTCAACACGAAACCCCTAAGCCATCCCAAGCCTTGAACCCTAATTCCTAGTATATTGTGGAGTTTGTAGTGCCAGGGTTCCTCCATGCACCGCATAGGTGGAGCTTTGGGGAGGGGAGTGCTTGGGATTACTGGGGTGCCTGCTCACCTTGGTCTGTCCCCACTGTTGAACTTAGGGTCGAGGGTTTGAGGCTTAGGGGTTTGGGGGTTTAGGGGTTGAGAGATGTCTTCAGCAACCTAGGTAGCTTCTGGGAGTAGCTGCTAGCGAGTATTTCTTGGACCGCCCCATCCTTGAGGAATTTGAAGCCTTTCTTCTGTGAAAAAGGACTTGCTCTTGCCTTTCTGGTTACCTATACAGCCTGAAGCTATGGCTCTTGTAACCTTGACCCCTGGCCTTTTCGAAGGACTCCATGTTTGCCGGGGAAGGAGTAAATCCTAAACCTTCGAAACTGCCCCCACCCAGTAACAGTCTATATTAGGGGTCCTATTAAGGGCTATATATAACCATATTAAAAGTATTATCCAACCGTTACTAAGGGGGGGCAGTACCCAACCTAAACCCCTTACAAAGCCAGTTTCCATTTAATGGTCCGTTACTTTTTCGCGTGATGCTCCATGATTAAGGAATTGTTCAGGCCCTTCAGCCCTACGCCCCACATAATGAGGGTTTAGGGGTTAGGGTTTAGGAATATAGTAGCTCTCAGTTCCTTTTCCATGCCCACTTCGTCCTGATACATATATCCCTACACAATATGCCTATATCATCCCCATCATCCCCTAAACCTTAGGCCACAATCCCTGAACAACGTGGCTTGGTGACTCAAGAACCTATCGGATTCAACTGTTATCTCCAGACTGCAGTGTAAGCCTGTATAATTCCTAAACAATCCTCTATAGCCCTTGTACAACCCTAGATAACCGCTATGTTACACCCAATGGAACCCCCTCAACCCTAAACCCCTAAACCCTAAGCTCCTAACCCCTAAGCCCCTAAACCCTAAATCCTAAACTCCTAAACCCTGAACCCCTAAACCCTGAAGCCTAGAGGCTAGCTCGGCTTGGAGAGACTGCACACGCTGCCGCTCAGCAGACCTACCGTCTCTGCTCATGAGCCATGGGTCGATCTTTTGAGATCGGGTTTGGGAATTAGAGCTCATGGTTTCAGGCTTTGGAGATAGCTACATCCAAATTCTAGGTCACATATTGGGGTTATATTGGGGTTATATTGGGATAATGGAAAAGAAAATGGATACTACTATTTAGGATTAAGGGTGTATGGTATAGGGTTCATGGTCGAGAGTTTAGACTTCAGGGTCTGGTTTGAGGATCAAGGTTTCAGGTTTGGGGAATAGGGTTTGGGGATAAGGTTGAGGGGGTTGGAATTTAGATTGATGTGCGACGTATTCTCAAAAGTTTGGGTCTGCTTGGGTGACTTATGGGGACTCAAAATGAAGCCCTTCCCTTGTAGTACATGCCGGTTTCTCAGATTGGGGACTCCATGGCCTCGAAATCTCTAAGCCAGCCAAGGCACCCTAAACCTCAAACTGACCCTACAAGCCCTGAACCCTAAAAGAACCAACCCTAAGCGCGAAACCTTTAGACCCTTAAACAACTGAACAGCAAACCCTCAGGTCCAAGTACCTACTTACCCAAAACCTGTACTATGATTACAATTACCCAAA
>CAJNIZ010010920.1:0-11594 GCA_905231905.1 Symbiodinium pilosum | reverse complement strand
TCCATATATTTTTTGAAATTTCTATGTTTTCATTGTTATCCAGCATTTGGGCCCTGGCGCCCCCTCCCTGAAAGCTAGGATTGAACTAAACCCTAATTTAGGATTTAATTAAACCCAAAATAAGGGATTAACTAAGCCCCAGTTTAGGGTTTAACTAAACTCTAAATTAGGGTTCAATAAACCCTAATTTAGGGTTTAGTTAAATCCTAAATTAGGGTTTAATTAAACCCAAATTTAGGTTTTAACTAAACCCTAAATTAGGGTTTAACTAAACCCTAATTTAGGGTTTAATTAAATCCTAATTCAGGGTTTAACTAAACCCTAATTTAGGGCTTAACTAAACTCTAATTTAGGGTTTAATTAATCCTTAATTTTGGATGTGAGTTCTCTGGCAGCGAGCTCAGCATGTGCAATACCGTGGGAGGCCTTTTGTATCAATCCTGAGAAAAGTGCGTAGTGATTTCGTAGGTCATGCGCCCAACGCTTGGCTAGCTTCGCTATGGATGTGTTAGCTAGGAGGCGAGCTGGAAAGGGTAACGGCGATCCTGCCGAGGAGACCCTACGTATAGAGAGGCGATCAAAATGCAGAGGCAGCAGGAGAGCATCAGAGAACTATATCTGGCGACGAAATAGGAATAGGGTTTCAAGGATTGCAAGGCACTGTTGAGGATGGGAGTAGAGATACGCAGGCTCAATTTTCTAGAGCGAGCGAAGTTGGACACCCTTTCTGGTCGCAGAGAGCTAGAGAAGAGCTGCAATTATAGTTGGCAAGGCCAGATTTCCTGGGCAGTGCTGTAGAACACTCAGGGTCTAGAGTCTTGAGTTCGTCTACGGAGCTCAGGTCGGCAGATGCAGGGCGGGACAATAATCCAGGTCCCCATAGGTCCCCGACGGTGTTTGGTCCTGCTCCTTTGAGGATAATTGTGGGTCAGGGCAGAGGTATCGCGGAGTTTTTTCCCATCAATAGTTCTGAAAACGCACTGGCGTCGCCGACCACTGCAACTGCAGATTATGAAGAACAACATGGCTTATCCAGCAGGGAACGATATATATTAACGCAACTCAAGGACGCGGTAGTCACCATATCCCAGCAGACCAGCCAGTTGCTGACGCAGAACAGAACGAAATGTTCTGGCATAGAATAGCCAAACTGGAAGAAGAGAAGTCCAATAATACTGGGTTTCAGATCCCATGGAAGTGGTTGAGCAACGTGTTCCTGGTTCTACGGGAATTCCTTCTAGTGGGGATGGTAATGGGGTTACTCAAGGGTCCCAGGGGGATGATTGAAACGCCTTGGGGTCAATAAGATTTGAGGAAGGGTTTCAGCAAGGGTATCTGGCTGCTAAGGATATATTAGCTGCTACTCAAGCCCCTAATCAACTTCCGGTTACTCCTCCCCCTAGTCTTGAATCACAGGGATCTAGGGATAGAGAGAGAACCGCATCATCTAATCCGTTAAGGATCTTAAATCTTCAGTGCCGCATAACTCCAGAGGGCACGCCAGTCCCAAAGGAGCCTCCGCCGCCGGATGTAGGAGTGAGCTGGTCGGGTGTCAAGGAAATCTTTCCCATATGTCCGGGGTTTCCGTTAATAGCAGGCGCATCTATAGCCCCCATGGAAGAAGGAACCAGGGTTGGGGACGTCTCTGTAGGTATGATAACTAGGCAAGAGGGATAGTTTCCTCAGTCACTGGGATCGGGGAGTGCTGGTCACGTGGGGCATCCTCAATATCAATATCAGCAGCAGCAGCCAACTAGCTCTATAGATCCAATGCAATTTCATCAGTCTGTTAGGGTATCATCTCCTATCCCTCCCGTTCCTGTATATGGCCCTCCGGGCAACGCCTATCTGGGAGGGGATCCGTGGGGGGAATCATATCGGGCCATATAGAGAGGGGAAGGGACCCATATACGTCTGGGGATCGGATATTCTGGACGCTTTCGGTATTGGGGGACCTTCTGCTCCAGAGGCGGCCACGAGGGCAGCTGATTGGCTGGAACTTATTAGACCTTTCATGATAGACTTGCCTCAGAATAATGCCATGTGATAGAAGAGGATAGAGTGGGAAACTAGAACCTTGTACTCCCAATAGACACATGCTAATGCTATCAATCGTGGTCTTATCATTCCTATCATACCCCCTCAATTTGCTGATATTCGGCTTCAGCATTTGGAGTCGAGGGCCTTCTCGATGCTGCAGGCAGCCTTGACGGTAGTAGTCAAGGATGAACTACTAGCTACCCGTACGCTCACTACAATAGCTGCTTTGTTTGTCACCTTGAAGTTATATGTTCCTGGAGATTTGGCAGAGCGCAATGAGTTATTGGATTCGTTGACTCATTTGGATTCAGCCAAGACTTCCCAGGAGGCAGTTACGCAAATCCGGAAGTGGCATCGTTGCCTTGCACAGGCTCAGAATATGGGAGTAGCTGTCCCAGATCCCACTAGACTTGGCAAGGCCCTGGATAGCCTCTCAGAATCATTGCTTAAAAAGCACATTCAGATTGCCTTTAGATTGTCTCAAGCGCGTGTCACATTTCAGTTAGATCATATTCGGAATATGCTAACTATTCAGGAGCTTGCCAAGATCATGCAGTCAGAATGGGGGGAGATGGGGGCTGTGTCAGGGATTGAAGAGGGGCAATCTAAGGCCCGGATGACAAAAATGGATTCCGAGGAGGTCAAGGGGGGCGGGAAGGAGAAAAAGGCGGGAAAGGACAAAGGCGGACGGGAGGAAGGGCAAGCCGAGGCAGGACGTAAGGACAATGGAGAGACAAGGCAGGACGGAAAAGATACAATCAAAGGGGAAGGGAAGACCTGTGGGTTCTACTTAACCCCGAAAGGTTATTCAAAAGGTAGAGCGTGCAAATTTCGTCATAGCTTTGCTATTGCCAAGGGCGAATCTCGATATTATAATTCTGCATCTATAGAGCATCAACAAATAGACTGCATCCATCCTCAGGGAGAGCCAAAGAGCGGCAAGGGCCAAGGAGAGGGATCAGGCAGGCAAAAAAGGGGGGAGGTAAGATATCTTCTATTACGCCTTCGGCTGCTGCCGGATCGGCAACTACGTCCTCGCCTAACCCTGCAAATGCTAGTGCTCAAACCCCTTCTCAGCAAACTAACAATGCCCCAACAATGAACCCCAAGGCTGCTTCTAGTGCTTCAACCGCACCGCAAAACGGACCATCTGGTCCAGGGGGAGTCCCATCAGTAGCAAGTGCGCAAGCACAGATCCTAGAAGAGGCTCAGAAATTGTTGAAGTCTCTCAGAATTGCCTCCTTGATAATAGATAATCCTAGGGACTGGAGTCCGGAGAGAGTGCCTGAGCCTGAGGGAGAGAGAGAAAGAGATCCAGAGAGATGAATATGAAATGGGAAATGTGTTCGTTCCTGCGGTCAATGTGCGACGAATTAGAATGCCTATGGATCTCCTGGATGGGGGGGGCGACGCTCCTCCTTAAATAGGCCACTGATCAAGAGTGGCAGCAGGCTACACCAACTCGCGTGGCCCTGGCTGTAGGCATACAGGACCTGAGGATGAGTCCATTGGGAATAGTGCTGACGCAGGAGCAAGCTTCGCCAATTTATCTCTTGGTTTTGATCGTTGAGCTGCTTGGATGCCAGATGACATGACATGCAGGCCAGTATATTATAACGTATCCAATTAGGGATATTTTGGATGCGTGGTTGGAGGGAAATTGCCCCATAATTTTTGAGGACGATTACTTAAACCTGAATACGGGAGTTGGAGCAATTGAGGGCAGGACGGCTGCAACAGGCGTTGCACTTGAGAGCGTTGAGTCTCGGGGAAAATTTGGGAGTTGAGGGGATTGTTAGCCCGTTGGAGGAAAATTGCCGTGAGACCATGAGATGGATTAGGGAGATATTTCCAGATATTCCAGATTGGCTGGTGGCGTGTAGCCTTCCTGTCCCTAGCATGATCCCCATTGCGTCTCCGTACCACTTTCCTGGGTTGAATCGGAGGGCGCATAAGGCCCTTCAGAAGGCAAAATATATAGTAATCTATTTATTCTCAGGGAGGACGAGACCACTTGAATTCCAATTCGGTAAGGAGACGGTGATGAAAAATCTAGACGCAATCTGCGGATATGATATATTAGACGAACGAATCTTTTCCGTGTTGATTGCTCTGTGCATTACAGGCAAGGTTGATGCGGTCATTGGTGGGCCTCCATGCGGGATCAATAGCCTCCTAAGGGAATAGGGCAGATCCCCAAGTTATGGGGATGGGGGCTCAAGACCCATTAGAGGTAGAATTGGTCAACTTCGGTATGGGCTCCCTTCCAACAATGAAGCAGAATAAAAAATGGTCGAGGATCATAGTATTGGTCACTAGGTTCCTTGTTATTCGCCATATAGCTGATATATATAATCCTAGCGGCTATCTGAGCGCCCTAGAGAACCCTGAGGATCCCTATATATATCTCCCTGAGTCTAAGGCTAATCCTGAGCAATCCTCCATCTGGGCATGGCCAGAGTTGTGGTCTCTATGGAATGCCATTGAGGATATCTATGATATGGGCCCTGAGAAGGCGAGTGAGGGAGAGTTCAGGGAGCGTGGAGATAGCAATCAGAGCAGGTAGAGCCGCTGAAGGGGCGTGGTATTTGGCCCGGTTCGATCAGGGATATCTCGGGTATAATCGAAGAAAATCCACTGCAATTTTGATAAATAGCTGGGCTTTCTACTGCAGTCTCCATGAATTCCGGGGATCTGGGATGAATGGGGCAACCGCCCTTTAGAAAATTTTGGGGGAGCGCCTTCAGTGCTCGGCTGGGTGGGCGAAATGGGCTCCGGGACTGTATGCTGAGGGGGGAAGGGCTATTAGAAAATGGATAGAGACGATTTCCCAGAAGAGAAGGGAGGCTGAGAGAGAAGATCGAGTGACCATTCGGGTTCTTTGCGCTCAGAGGTCTGGTGATGAGACGCCAGCTGCGAGAGAGCTCACTAAGAAGGAGGCCGAGTTCAAATAACATTACGAAAATGATCATATAATATTTCGACGCGATTGTCAGATTTGCCTGGAAGCAGCTATGCGGGGACACCAATATTTCCGTCAGAAGTATCAGCACCAAAATACGTTATATCTGAATATTGACTTGATTGGACCATGGAAGGCTGGAGCAGATCATGTCCTCCACGAGCCGGCACGATATATTTTTGTTGCCACTCTTGGAGTCCCTATGTTTAAGCATGGCAAACCCATTCCATTTAGTGAAGGTATAATCCCGGATGATCCTGATATTCCGCCCCCCAAAGAGGCATTGGTAGAGGATGAATCATATCCTGACCTGGAAGAAGAATAGGGAGACGCTCCTGCAGACTCTGATGAACCTTCATTCAGAGATAATGATGAGTTGAGAGCGGTGAGAGAGAGACAGTAGAAATAATGGAAGAGCATTGCCGAGGAACTTCAAGCCCCGGCGAAAATCCATGAAATCTTGTTTATTGAATCCCTAGTTCTAAGAAAGGGCGGGAGGTACTCAGGGCAATAAAATGCATTCAGGCACGAATCCTGCTGCTAGGTCTGAGCGTGAGGAGACTGCATTCAGATCAGGGACGGGAATTCCATAATCGGGCGGTAGCCAGTTGGTGTGCGTCTCGAGATATTTGTCAAACGTTTGCAGTTCCGTCGGATCCTAGGAGCAATGGAAGGGCGGAATCAGCAGTTGGTCAAATTAAAAATTGAGTACGCGCTCTGCTGCGATCTCAGGACCATTTGGATATAGCGTTGTGGCCTTGTGCACTCAGATAATATAGAGCCCAAAGGTTTCAGGCATCCATGATATATTTAGGAGGTCCAATCTCAAAAAGATCCCTTCCTCCATTTGGCACAATTGTCCTTATAAAAAATAGGGCGTGGTCTCGTAAAACCTCCGTATGCATCAAAGGCAATTAAAGGAGTGGTGGTCTGTCCAACGGCTAATGTCTCCAACTGTTCGGAACTGAGGATGGGAGACAACAGCTTTTATCTTGCTCCTGTAGTTTATCAGCATGTGAGGAAACCGGTGCAATTTGTCGGCCAGACCATTCATGATCTATCGGATCCACCGCCCCGTAGAGTTCGCGGAAAAACGGAGGGCGAACATCTTGCTCGGGGGGAGTCGTCTGCTGAGGATTGCGGGTTGGATGCGGATGGGCCTGAAGAAGATTATTTTACGAGTCCTCTCTTCCTGATCAGGCTGCGGAGGATGCTGGGTCAGGGGGAGAGGATGTTGTAGGCGATGGGCGGGGCACTAAGCGGGGCCGCCCAGATGCCATGGAGGATGCTGCGGGTGATGGGCGGGACACTAAACGGGGCCACCCAGATGCCGAGTCAAGCGAAGAAGATGAAGGGGGCCTTGGATCAGGGGGAGAGGAAGAAAGTTCAAATTGCCTTGGTCCGGAAGGTCCTGGAATTAGGAACCTTTGGTGGGAGCATGTGCAGTATGAGTTGTGCGAAGGGACATGTATTGATTCTCATGGGTACTGTAGTGAATGGGGGGTTTGGACTGGTAGCAAATATGATATCCAGCAAAGCGAGGCACAGGCAGCTGTGTTGCTGAACAAGGGTGGAAAAATCAGTAGAACAGATGTAAATCGGCTACTTGAATTGTCCATGACCACGTGGAAGCCTACCTCCCGTCAGTGCGATCGACAAGCTGCTGTGGGATCGGCACAGGGTTGGACTCTAGGAGCCTATATCTATGGGAATAAGGTTGGGGTTACTAGGGAAACCTATCGTAGACCTCTGCTTACCCAATTCCTCAATCAGCATGTGAGACAGGAAGCTCCCACAGCCCATTGGGCAGCGCTCAGAGTTACCTGTGACTTTCAGGCTAGCCCCCATAGGGATAAGAACGAACCCGGGTCTGAGAATGTCATTGTTCCGGTTAGCTGGTTCAAAAGGGGTAATCTTTGGGTTGAAGGGGAGTGCAAGTTGGGGTGTATTCTGAGTCAGAGGGATGTTGATAGTAAGATAGTTGAGGGGTATATCGATGGGGGTGCAGATCGGGTGTGCGCCTTCAACCCACGTTTAAGACATGCGGTTGAGCCGGCAGAGGGCAAGCGATGGGTCCTAGTAGCCTATACTCCTCGACTTCTTGATAGACTCCCACCTCTAGATTTGCAGTTCCTTGCAGATGTGTCTTTCCCAAGGGGTGAACGCATGGAGGCTGATCCAAAAGGTGGAGAAGGCGTGAAGGAGCAACACACCAGCATCTCAACTGGCAATCTCAGGAAGGAGAGCACACAGGAGAGTTTAGGAGAGGAGGAGTTTGAGGTAGGTGTAGCGCCAGGTGGGGACGGGAGCAACCAGGCGGAATGGATGGAACCTGACCAAGCAGATCTAGACATGTGGGAGAGTGCACATCATACCTTCATGCAGCTGCGTGGCATTGAGATGAGTGCCCAGAAGCACCTGGACGAAGAGTTAGACATGGCTGCTAGTGTGCAGGACGATGGCCAAGCGTCACATGGGTTGGAACTCAAAAACTGGCTGCGAGACTTCGAGGAATGGTTGATTCAACATGATGCCCTAGGTCAACTAAGTAGTAGCATGCTTGGTGCCGAAGAAGTGCGTGTGTTGAAGGCCAGACTCTGCCATCTAGGAGTCCAGTGGGAGGGAGACGCCCCAAGCGAGGAATATGATCAAGAGATTCCGCTCTCCGGGGAGCCGCTGATTGAAGATGACGGGATACCTTCAGCATCCATCCATGAAGCTACCGAAAGGTGGCAGGCCACACCTGCGGGACCGCTGCAGACGGTCACAATCCGCAACAAGGAGTTTCTGGAGAATCTGGAAGAGTGGCGGCCATCAGCGGAGGAAGAGCTGGGCTCGATCTTTGATTCCCACAGAGCGCTCAGGCGTGTCACGCAACATGAAGTTGACGCTCTGGTGGCTTCGGGAGTTGTCGTGGAGATTATTCCTGCGAAGGCAATCTTTCAGCGGAAGGCTGGAAGTGGCCGTCATAAGACCAGAGTGGTGGCATGCAGGAACTTTGAAGCAGGGGCCAGCCATCGCAGCAATGAGAAGAAACTGTCCCATTAAGCCGGGACTCTGGATGGGGTAGCCATGCGAGCACAGTTGAGAGCATGCGGGCGAAGAATAGCCGCTGGTGATTGCTGGACGGCAGCACTTGCCGACGTAAAAACAGCGTTTTTGCGTGCGCCATTGGACCTGCTGAACAAAGTCATTGTATTGAGGCCACCAAGATCCCTTGTAGCAGCGAAACTGGTGGCAGAGGGCGAGCTGTGGATAGCTGACCTGCGGCCTGGGGCAGGCACAGAGATGGTGAGTTGCCGAAGATCGAAGTCCGCTACGAGGAGACTATCTACAAGCTCGAACAAGCGCGCGGAGATAGATCAGTATGGATCCTGCGAGAGCAGACCCTTGAGAAGGCAGCCGAAGGTGCAGACATCGCTCCGGCGGCTACGCTAGGAGTTTATGTGGATGACTTGCTGGCATGTACTCCCCGGCCTCTTGTGCAAGCACTTCTTGATGCGATCAAGGAGAGATGGACTATTTCTGTTCCCAAGTTTTCTGATGAACCTGGAGGCTTCACCTTTTGTGGCATTCAGGTTGAACAGACCGAGAATGGGATAGAGATCCATCAGCACGACTATATGCAGGGGCTTCTGGAAAAGTACCCAGAGGTGAAGGGATGTGCATTTCAACCATTGCTCAAGGAGCCCGACGGCAAGTGGACGGCCGAGGGGACGGCTTCTCTGGAAAAACTGCGTCTGGGCCAGAAACTGGTAGGAGAGATCTTTTGGATAAGTACCCGCACTCGTCCCGATATCGCGTATGCGACAAGCCGATTGGGGCAGCTGCTCGTCAAGGATATCGACTTTTCCATCGCCGTTGGCTATGAGCTGCTGAAGTACTTGAGAGGTACTATCCACTACAAGATCTGCTATGGAGCCCCGAGATCAAATCGAGAAAAGGCAGGCCCCTTGCAGTGCCTGGCGGCCAACACCCTAGAACTCTTTGCGGACGCATCCTTCTGTGCAGGTGCAGACCGGTCCCAGTCGGGTATAACCCTGCAATGGAACGACGCTCCTGTCGCCTGGCTATCGCTTAGACAACCGACAGCCAGCTTGTCGACAGCGGAGGCGGAGTTGCAGGCGGGCATTGACTGCATGACCCTGGCAGAAAGGTTCACGGAACTTTTCCGAGAGCTGGAGGGGATTTCGTTGAAGTGCGTGCTCTATGGTGACAACCAGGGGGCCGTGACAGTGTTGCAGATACCTCAAGGCGCCTGGCGGACCAGGCATCTCAGACTTAAGGCGTCTTGGTTTCTACAGCAAGTAGAGGACAATAAGTATCCTGTGTACCATGTTCCAGGGCAGTTCATGTTAGGTGATATCTGCACTAAAACTCTGGGTGGTCCGAGAGTTAGGGAATTGTTGCAGTTGATGGGTGTTGTTGTCGTCAAGGACGAGGGGGAGTCATCCCATTCAATTCCTGAAGTGAAAAACTTGCATATTGGTTCCGGGGGAGCATCAACCCACGACTTCCTCTGAATCAACAAGCAGGTTGAGAGACTTTGGTGCTGATTCCGGGGGAGTTGCGAGTGAATTTAGAGAGTTGGCTGGTACTTCCACGGAAACAGTATCAGGTGAGGATGTGACAACTCATCCTGTGATCCCTAACATGGGCTTGCTGCGTGGTGCGTTGAGGTTGCTTGTGGCGGCTGTGTGCGTGAAACGATCGCAAGGGAAAGTTGTGGTTGTCGTTGATGACGATCCAAGTCTTGCGTCAACAGCTTGGTTGGTTGACTGGCTTGTTGGTTGTACTGGCAGTTGTGATGTTGTGCGTAAGTTGCCGAGACGGCGGTCCCGATTACCCGAGGACTCAACGAATGAGGGTAGGGGCTGCAGGAGAGTCTGAGGACTCGGATGACTGGTCTGTCTTGTCGAGCACGGGGCAGAGTAGTAGGGGTGGGGGTGATAGGGAACCCCAAGAGAGTAGAGTCCTTACCCCTAGAGAACCCGATACCCTACACGTCAGCGATGTTCAGGACGATGGACCAACGGGATTACTTAGGAGAACCCGAAGAGGCCCCAGATCGGCCGACCCGGCCCCCCTAGACCCTAAACATTACCTTACCCCAGATGAGGCCACCCGAGTCCGAGGCAGTCCCCAGGCCCAAGGTTTAGTTGGGACCCCTAATGCTACGGTCGACCCGACCCCAAATACCCCTAGGTACCTTGAACCCAGACCCACTTTTTAGACACCAAGTGCAGCAGCTTCTAGCAACGCGGTGCCACTGGGATTTGAGAGAAGTGAGCGAGGCCAGCGCCTAAGTGATCCTCACATGGCTGGGATTAGCGGAAGTCGAGCTGTTGCAGAGTCAATTCCACAGTCTGAGGTTGCTGCGGTCAGACAAAATGATGCGATAATTGGAGCTATGGCGAACTACATCGACGACGTTGGATACATTGGACTGCCGAGGGGAGCACCTGACATGGCTGTTGGGGAGGCTCGCAGAGATGTCCTGGACGTACCAACTGAAGAGAACTTGGAGCGTCACACCTCTGAGGAAGATGGAGTGTCACGGTGCCACCTGATCATTGATGGGGTTGATCCTGTCATTGTGCCGGAAGAGAGGGCGGACGTTGCAGAGGCCACTTTCCGAGATGGGCGAGAACCTCTTCGTTTGTGTATCTACCCTGGGTGGATTCTCTGAGTTCCTCCCCGAGAAACCTGGCCTAGACAACTGGATTGGGGTGGCTTCGAAGCACTGTGGCATCAGAGCGTACCAGGAAATGTGCTCCGGGACTTTTACCACGTGGACTGGAATAGAGGAATCCTGATTCGTATGCATGCGGCTCCTCGCCGCAGAATGCTCCTTCCGGTGTCATCCACGTTGCCTCCTGGACTGAGTTGGCAGAACCTGTCAGGAAGACGGAGGATAGTTGTGAAGTACGTTGATCCGGTGTTGCATGTCATCCACGAGGATCAACTCACGGATCCGAACCCGCAGAGACAGCTGGTTCGCAGATGGACAGGCAGAACTGAACTGGAGATTTGTGGTCTTCAGGTGCAGATTGGCTGATATTTCTTTTCGGGCATTTCGCAGTTCACTTAGCTGGAGAAGGTTTTGATCGCACGAGCCACTTGAAAAGGCCTTGAGCTTAGCAATAACTGTTTAAGTGACATTTTGCCGGACTCTTTGGAAGTCCAGACCGATACTTTTGAGAGGGGTCGCGAAGCCTGCCCCAGTGAGTCTAGAAGTGAGACTCAGCTTTTACCGATAATGATGCAAACCATGGGAGCATTGATGCGCCTATGGACATGTGCTGGAAGCTGTTCGGAGACAAATCTCCGAAGAGGGAGTGCGAATTCTCTGGCAGCGAGCTCAGCATGTGCAATACCGTGGGAGGCCTTTTGTATTAATCCTGAGAAAAGTGCGTAATGATTTCGTATAGGGTTTAACTAACCCCTAATGTAGGGTTTAACTAAACCCTAATTTAGGGTTTGACTAAACCCTAGTTTAGGGTTTAACTAAACCCTAACTTAGGGTTTAACTAAACCCTAATTTAGGGTTTAACTAAACCCTCATTTAGGGTTTAACTAAATCCGACTTTAA
>CAJNIZ010010918.1:0-11595 GCA_905231905.1 Symbiodinium pilosum | reverse complement strand
TTTAGGGTTTCAGGCTCGGGTATTGTCTTCTAGGACCTAAAGGTCAATACCCGAGCCTGAAACCCTAAACTGAACGAACCCCCAATCCTGCGAAATTTTAAGTTTAGGTTAGAGTGTTCAAGGTTTAAAGCTTCAGGAGCTTCACGGGATACGCGAAGTTTGGAGCTTGCAGGTTTCAAGGAAAGGGTATCATTCTTGACGTAGTGGTGGTAGAAGTACAGCAGCAACAATAGCCTGAGCCGTAGGTGTAGTAGCAACAGAAACAAACTCGATCCCGCCTCCTCCTCCTACACCTACACCCCCAAAGCTCTAACCCTAAACCCTGAACCATAAACTCCAAGCCCCTAAACCCTAAACCCCAAGCCCCTAACCCTCCAGCGCAGCCCATATTCGAAGCTTCTGATGCGGCCAAAACAAATAGACCAGGGTTTTGGCATACAGGTGGGTTTAGGGTTTAAGGTTTGGCCAAGTCCTCTTACAGATACAACAAGAATGGGGATACTCTTCTCCATGATTCAGGCTTGTATCACGCTTCTCAGATGCGCCTCAACCCCTAAACCCCCACCACTGAACTCCTCACCTTACACCTTCAATCCCCCAACCCCTAAACCCTAAACCCTAAACCCCAACCCCTAAACCCTGAACCCTAAATCCCTAAGCCCCCACCCCTAAATTCATAAAGCCCTCCCCCCCCCTAAACCCTGTATCCCCTCAAATCCCTCTAAATCCAAAACCCTAAATCCTAAACCCAAATCCCCCATAATCCCACAAGTCTAGACCCTAAGGCCTCAATGAAATCCTTGATGCCCAGGGAGTTCCAATTCAAAGGAGAGAGGCCAGGACCTCGACTTGTTGAAAGGTAGGGATGAAAATAGTTCGAGTATAAGGTTTGGAGCTTAGGGTTTAGGGTTTAGGGTTTGGGGTTTAGAGTTTGGAGTTTAGGATTTAGGGTTTAGGGCTTACGATTAGCTAGAGCTGGAAGCTAGAAAGGTTTCTTACCTCACCACACGTGTTTGGTATCACCCCACCCTCCCAGAATCCTTTGGCATTTAACATGTTCACCCGTTTTTCTTCCTTCGCTCGCCATGATGAGATCGCGGCTGAAAGAAATCCAGAAACTGCGCAAAGATACTTTGGATTACATGGCAATTGCATAAGTGTCGTAATCTAAACCCCTGGTATCTCCCTTAAAAACCGCGATAATACTCTTCTATATTTTTCCTTATATACCCCTTTTACGGAGTTTAGACTCTAGTTCACATAGGGTCGTTGTGATTCCTAGGTGCTAGGCAGGGGGTTCGGGTTGAAGGCGGTTCTTGGTCTACTGGGTTGCTGTTAACGAACATAAATTAAGTTACCATAATGGGTCTATGTTGATCACCCACAACATAGTAACTTAAGTTAAGTTCCTCAACCCTGAACCTTATATATATTCCTATACACACCCCCAATATAGTTCCCCCCCATGTACCCTCATTATAGTAACTTCAATTAAGTTCCCTAACCCTAAACCCTAAACCCAAACCCGAAATCCCTAAACCCGAAATCCTAAACTGAAAACCCCTAAGCCAAAAACCCTAAACCCAAAACCCAAAGTCCCTAAACCCTATATGCCCATGACAGCAACCCAATGTAAAGTATCTTTGCGAGCTTAGGGCTCCATAGGTTTGCGGTCTCGCGCTTACGGAGCTTTGAGTATCGGTGTTGCGGGTTGGGTTCTAGGAGCTAGGGTTCATAAGGAACTGATCCAGAGATTACGCCTTAAATTAATCAGGATGCATCACCCCCAGAACCCAGAACCTAAGCTTTCAATCCTATAGTCCCCCTTAAGTAGATAGAAGATGGGGTATGTGGGGATCTTACTTTAATATACCCAAAGCCATATTCTATCTACTTCAGGGGGACTATAAAGCTTAACACAACATGACATTAAGCCTCAAGCATCAGCCCTCAGTGCCCTACTGTGAGCTGGAAACCCAATCAAACAAGCAAGGAAGCCCAAATAACCCCCTAAACCCTAAACCCTAAACCCAAATAACCCCCAATTGAAAGGATCATACGAATCGTTTCTAGGCGCTTTTGGATCTCTAGGCGTTGTGGAGGGAACCCCCTACATGTGAATTCCTGAGCCAAAATGCTCGGCAGGACTTGCAGAAACCCTAAACCCTAGACTCCATACCCTAAACCCCAAACCCTAAACCCCAAACCCTAAACCCTAAACTCTACACCCTGAAACCTAAACCCCTGATCCTAAACCCTAAACCCCTAATCCTAAACCCTGAACCCCAAACCCTAAACCCTCTGACACTGAGCTCCACGCTCAAGCACTTGTCCAAGTCCAGGATCTGCTTCCGAAGCAACTTCCTGGCTCCCAAAAGCTGCATGGTTCATCCTAAGGATTTAGGGTTTAAGGTTTAGGGTTCAGGGATTAAGGTTTAAGGTTTTGGGGTTAGGGTTTTAGGGTTTAGGGTATCGGTATAAGGTTTAGTGTTTGGGGTTTAGGGTTTGGGGTTTGGGGCTTAGGGTTTGGGGTTCATGGGACTTAAAAGTTACTTGTCACTGGGCTTAGAACCCTACCTATGACGGTAGGATACCCCAATTATACGTAGGGCTACAAGCCCAAATATATGTAGTTACCAACCTTCATGTAGGAACCTTGAAAATTTGAAAAGCAGCGAAATGAGCGGCACTGTCAAAAAAACAAAAGCTTCAGTACCACCTTGTTGCAAACCTGCCTACAGGTCTATACTGTCGACCATGTCTGTTACCCAGCTAGCAGGACCTAACAACCATAAGCACTGCAATAATAACATTAGGGGTTTCGGGTTTAGGATTCAGGGTTCTGGGTTTTAGGGTTTAGGTTTCAGGGTTTTTGGGTTTAGGGTTCAGTAGGGTTTATAGGGTTCAGGATTCAGGAAAGAAGTGGTCTAATGTCTAGACCTCAACTAAACCCACATCCCACAGCCCGAACCCCAAATACACATCACATTTTCCCCAAACCCAAACTTCACACATAGAACCCGAAACCTTACATCCCTCAAACCCGCAAACCCTGAACCCTACACCCTATAAACCCTAGAACCTAAACCCTAAACTCCCAGACACTAAACCCTAAACCCTAAACTCTATGCTAGAAGAATCTGGCCAGGATGGCTGCTGCACCGGCGACAGGTCGCCCACTGCAGCGTTGTAGGCATCGATTAGAAGGTCCAGCTGCTCGACAAACTCCTACAAGCAAAGGTGGTTTCAGGCTTAGGTTCGGGGATTCAGTCTGTGGGATGTTAGGCTGAGGGTGTTTCTCGGACCTTTTTTCCACGGGTTGAGGGTTAGAGTTTAGGGTTCTGGGTTCAGAGTTAAGGGTTCAAGGCTGAAGGTTCGTGCAATGGAGGGGAGTGTACGGAGGCTTCGGGGATTTATAAGGGTAATCGTGAATCAAGCGTGGAAAGAAGGCTCCTTCTTTAAGGTTTGAAGGTTCAGGGTTGAGAGCTTAGGGCTGATAACATTTAAAGGCTGTATGTTTCAGACGTGTCGGATGCAGGCAGCTGGGGACTTACAAGTTGAAGGCCAGGGCTTTAGGGCTGCTTATGTAGCACCTCCACAGTTCTCCAAGCAAATTACAAGTGTGAGGGCTCAAGTCATGGCGAGGCGTTTTGCAGGGGCACCTGAAACCATCATTCGTGCGTTCTATCGCTTAATTCACACAAATCTTGAGTTCGTGGGCCTATGGCCTAAGGTTCTGCGTATGTTGAAGGACGAGAACGATCCCTAAACCACTCCCGCTCAGCAGGGGACGTGTGGCCACTCCCCTATAGTCCCCCGTAAGTAGATAGGATATGGCCCTGGGTATATTATAATAAGACCCCCGCATACCCCATATTCTATCAACTTAGGGAGGACTATAACCTTAAAACCATGCGGTGTTCTTGCAGGTTCGGGAGGGCAAGCAAAAAGAGGCTCAACAGCCCGTTTTACCAGTAAGTGTAGAGCTTAGGAATTAGGTTCTCCTGCATATCGTCCTCAATCTAGCCAGCAGCAGCCCATAATACCGGGAAGATTCAATGCAATAAAATACTTACTATCCGAGCGATAATAGTCAGGGCAGTATCCAACATCAACTCCCAAACGCTTGAGGGTCATGAGGAAGCAACCCCCAAGCCATCCATCACGCTTCTCTGAGGGCCCAGCAGCTAAACTCTAAGATTGCCACCGTGATGTCAAAAACAGCCGGGATCCTAAACCCTGAACCCGAAAACATAAACCTAAACCCTACAAATGGGCTTGGGATGTTAGTAGTTTCCATGTTATTTTCCATTATTTCCTAAACAACCCTAATAGACTATAGTAGTTTCCATTTTACTTTCCATTATCCCATTATAAGCCCATGGTCGGTCTACAGCACAAAGGGTCCCAAACCCAACAGCCTCAGGCTTACGTGGAAGTTAATGGTAGGTGCCCTCTCTCAGCCTAACATGGAACCGAAAGAAAGGAGAACGACGCAAGCCCTTGTAAAAGAGGGCGTTAGGGGGTTGCATGTTAAGCCTGCCGGCGGCTACGGATGGAGTTGCAAGTAGGATAAATCTTCAGCTGGGACCACCCTTGAACCTCCGAGTAAGCCCTCAGACCCTTGTCCTTGTATTGATCCTGCTGTAGAGCCACGTTGAGTACCTTTCGCAGGGCTTGCCTAAGGGTTGAAGTGTTAACTTTCGTCGGGGCTTGCGTTCAGAAGAAAATAAGTGTTGAGACTCAGGTTTCTGTCGTGGCATGTCCAACAAGTGTTGTGATTAGGCCTTTTTTTTGGATGCCGATATATAAGAATAATCGTGAATGCATTCTGGCATGACCCCGCCGCAGGAAAAGACATAGGTTGCTAGGTCATTCTAACAAGGCTTAGAATTCAGGATGTAGGGCTGTGGGTTTAGGATCTAGTATAGTGTCAAGGCGGCTCAAACTTGCTCAAACCGCAGCCACAATGCTCTCTTGTTTTCCCGTCCAGTGTGCGCCCCAGCTCGGGCTCCAGGCCCAGACCCCTGCAGACTATCCTGAATCCAGCACGCGTGCGCTTAGATTAGATGGTAGTCATAGATCATAGTAGTCATAGCTGTCATAATTCCACATGCCAGGGGCCAGGATAGCCTAGACAACTTGCTTTGAAAGGAAAGATGATCGTCACGATCATCACAGCTCGCAGTTCACAAACCTACTTCTTCATGAATTTGGCAATGGACGCACTGCCTTTCGCAGCGTCCGCGCGTTTCTTTCCACGGGCCGCCTTCGGCTCCTTCTCTGCAGGGGCCGGCTTCGGCTCCCTAGTTTTTTTCGGCTCCTTCTCTTTTTTCTCCTTTTTGGATTTCTTTTCCTTCTTATCCTTGTCCTTGGAAGCCTTGGAGCCGGGCACGTCCTGGGTCTCACCAGCACTCATGAGACTCATGAGGGCATCCTCATCATCGGCGTCGGCGTCCATCGCCTCTTCCTGCTCCTGCTGCTGCGTAGTATTACTATGGGTCCATGGGTCGGTCAGAGCAATTAGAAAATGGTGCCTTGGGGCCGAGGGCCATGAAACTACTTGAACTTGCCTAGCCAAGAGCCTAGTAGGACCCCCAAACCCTGAACCTAAACCCACCTGCTCTTGCGTGGACTATTAAATACTTTTGTCCTGTGTTTCCGCGGGATCCTTCTGGGCTGCTGGTCTCGGTGTCGGTGGCGGTGTCAGCTGCATCTCCTGCGGGTTTTGCGCAGACATGTTCTTTCCTTTATGATTGAAAACTGTTACTAGAATTAAATAAAAGATGAATGACTTGTGACTTTACGTTCCGGTAATTCACCTGACTACGGCTACTAGCTACAGCTGCAATTCTTGAATGAGAGCGATTAGTTGGTGGAAGTACGTTCCCAGGTCACCCGGCACGCGGTTTGGGGTTTAGGGTTTAGAGTTTAGGGTTTAGGGAAACCCTAAACCCTAAACAAACCCTATAAAGGTCACCCCAACCCGTTGCCTGGCCTCTTCGTTGCCTGACTTGCCCGTGTTCCCACCTTCCAGACCATGGCCGCCATCACCATCCCCGCCACGCGTCTCCATTGGCGCTGCCGTAGATCCTGGTGCTTCAGCTGGTTCCTGCCAGAGCCAGGGCCCCATGGCCATGAAATTCGAACCGTTCCCTCCACCATAATTAGTTCAGAATGAATAGTAGAGTTAATGCATTATTGAATATTGATTGAGTGACTGAAGAATGACCTTTGATATACTACTTACTACTTACTACTTGACTCCAGCTACTAGCTACAGCCTGCCTACACCTCCAGCTGCAGATTTAGAATTGGAAATACGAAAGTAGAAGTACCTTATGAGCGGCTGAGCCCCACCCCTTGCCTGGCCTCGTTGGTGCTTTTGCCCCCACCTTCCGGACCATGGACGCCATCCCCACCATGCGTGTCCATTTCCACTGTCGCTGCTGTAGATGCTGGTGCTTCAGCTGGGCCGCCATTCCCACCACGCGTCTCCATTGGCACTGTCGCTGCCGTAGATCCTGCTGCTTCAGCTGGTTCCTGCCAGGGTCAGGGCCAGGGGCCAGGGGCCCCGGGCCCCGAGCCAGGACATAATGACATAATGACATATGCAATCTATGTAATCACCCATTGAACTTCAAAACGCTTGACTGAGACTGCATTGTCCTTGTCCCTGTCTTTGTCCTTGCCAGCATCTGCGGAGTCCTTCTCTCTAGTTGTAGTCGTAGTCTAGTGTCTAGCAGTCTAGCAGAATCTAGAACCTAGAATAATGCTGATGAACGAATAAAGAATGCGTTGAATCATTGAATGCAATGCATGATGGATTTGATTCAACTGAACTGAATGAACTGAGGATTTTGTTTGCAACGGGCGTATTTAATTTGGTAGAAAGTCAAGTTGAACTTGTCCTTTTCACGTGACTGTGACTGTGACTGATCGGCAACATATTTCTGAACCCAAACCTGCAAACTCCCCAAATACTCACGGAATTTGAATTTGAATTGTCCTTGGCCTTGCCGTCATCTTCGCCGCCTACATCGGGGTTCTCGGACCCATTCTGATCTCCTTGGCCGCCATCGTGGCCAGTGCCCCCGGTTTCCTTGGCGTCGGCAGATTAGATGATTACACATAACGTGTTTAAACTAAAGTTTAAACTGTAGACCATCCAACTCGCAGCCAGCCCCATAGAATCCATGGACTCTTGACTCTTCACGTTCATTAACAGAAGCAGTTCTCCCAAGAAAGCAAGCGGCTGAGCACATCCGTGAAGGATACAACATCCTGCTTGACATTTACATCAATTAACTTTCAAATAAGCAGCTGCAAGGCCAGGGCATTTGTTCTGATCATCCTCCGGAATCCCGGGCACTGCCTTTGCTGCATCACCAGGGTCCTGGGCGTTCGTTGAACAACTTATCACTGAAATGTTTGAATATACCTGAGTCAACCTGAGTGGCGCTACATAATCCTTTGGAGCAGGGCCCAGGGAACGGGGTCAGGCGTCAGGGTCGCTGAGACTAAAAAAAAAACAAGCAGATGCTAAATACATAATGCGATAGTAACTGGTAATTGTTCTGGTTCTAGTCACTATTCACACGTGTAACTAACAAATGAAGATGAAGAACAACCTTTGATCCACAATGATCCACAATACTACTTACTACATAACAAATACAACAGGACTACCGCCGCATACTCGGACATCACACTGGCAAATCCTGCCTGCGGCATCTCTTCTTCATCGTTTTTCTCTGTCTTGGGCATCATGTGCTCTGGTCCTCACACATACTCATGCTCAACTATCTGCACGCACAATATTCCATCACTCATTACTCACACTCGGACTAGGACTGAGTTACTCACACTCCAACTCGCACGTTTACTGTCCTGGCGCTTGCCCGCTGGCCTGACGAGCCTCGGCCGGAGCCTTCTCATCATCGTCGTCGTCGTCATCATGATTCCTCGCAGTGATGCACTATCCATACAGCCTAGGCCTAACCCTTAACCGTACGCCCTACGCCCTACACTGGAAAGCAAATTACTGCTCAGCCAATTTCAGCACACTGCCACAACCACGGCCTGAAGGCCTGAACAGCCTGAAGCTACAAACTGCAAGGCCCTTAGGCCTCGGGGCTACAACAACTCGCATCCTGCGGCGGTCCTCATCATGAGTTCGTCCAACAGACTGTCTGCGAACGGCGGTGGCGGATTCTCGGGCAAGGCTTTCAGCAGCCTCGGATATGCACGGCAGCGTGCAATAATCAGGAGTCAGAACTTAGGAGTCCAGTCAAATGAGGGTAACAACGAGTAGCGTGCGGGCTTAAAAAATCCTACACCTGGGCCATACTGCATGTCATACTGGATGCCAAAAACCAAGGAGCAGCTCTGTGACTGCCTTCACCCTCATCTGCCCAGCCACATGACGAAATGCAGCGTTCCCGGAGCTGCTCACGTGGCGCCCGTGCATGCGCAGAGAAAGGGAATCTTCGTGAACTGATTTCTCCAGAAGGATATGGCCCGCTGGGATGTAAATCAAATCACCCGTGCGCACCAGTGCGCAGCCTAGGGACGCAAGTTGTAATTCGTCCGGAATGTTCCTTCCTTCCATGGACATCAGGTTCGTGCGCACTGCCGCCATGTCCTCAGTATTGAAGAACCTGAGTTCGGTTAATACATTCAGTCACATCATGGACATGTCATGGACTCATTGACTCATTGACGAGCTACTGACTACTGAACTGCTGCCTCGGCCAAACCTCACATGTGCTGCACGGGCGCCTTGAGGCTTCCAATGCATTCACGCAGATCAGGAGGTAGCCTCCGGTCACCTCTACAAGCGATCGGCAAACATTGCAACAGCAACAAATCAAGGCCATGGAATGGAATATTAACAGTGTTAACTGTTGCTAGTTGCTAGCAATAATAATGTAAGGTCGTTGCCTGCACCCGTAGCGTGGGCGCCGATTGCGCATCGCACCCACAGAAGACATGGTTGTGCTTGGTGCCATACAACCAAAGTCCTTGGAAAGTCTTGAGTGCATTCTCGCCGTCCTGGACTACCTCAGATGCGGTTTGCATCAAACTCTCTTCAATGAGGCACTCGTCGTCCAACAGCTTTGGCATCTCGCCCAGCATAACCTTGATGGCCTTGCCACTAGCGGTCGGATCCTCCACGAACGCCAGCAAACGACCGGCTGCTGTAGCTGCCGACCCGGCCATTTGCTCGCGAAAATCTTTGAAGTTTGCCTCCAATGGAACCTTGCACTCGCCTGCAAAGCACTGTCCGATGATATGCTTGCCCTTTCTCACCTCGGCTTAATTCACAACCGGCAATGATAAACCTAATCTAACCGGTCTAACCTGTTCCGTTTGACTGGAGCGGTGAGATTAGTTTGCAATAGCCTGAACGCCTGAACTCAGTCACGCAGTGTAATCAAGTCTCAACTTCCAAGTCACAATCAGTGGAAACTCGGGCCGGGGAGGGCCGAGGTTGTCCTCGAACCTGTCGCCCTCTTGGTTGGCATCTTGGCCTTACCTTCAAAAAGTGACGGAACTCTTTGATAGCCTCGCAATCCGATTCCTGGATCACCTTCGAGAGGTTGGCTCTGCCTAGCCTGAGATACAAGGATGGGACAAACTCGGACAACCATGCGTGCAACAGCAACACATGTAAGGAACAGAAGAAGCTCATAGTCTTGGATGCTTGGAGTAGGAAAACCTGCATTGCCTTCATGACTTCATGCTTGAATTTCAATGATGTGAATATGATGATCTGACGCATGCTGCTTGAATGATCTGAACCTGACGCGATTCAAGTTGCAGGGCGCCAAGCTTTTTGTTCTCTCCTCTAGCCTTGCTTTCCAATGCTTCCTTTGCCTTCGCCACTGCCTGCGTGCGTGAGGCGTCAGAGGACCGTGAGGGGGCTCAACAAAACGAGACCAGGAATGTCACTACAACGTAGTTAACGTAGTTACGTAGTTCCGCAAGCGGAGGCACGCACGCGCGCCCGCACGCCTGCAAGCATGAAAAAACAAATGTGACATGCGCACTCAGACACTACACGCTATTCAGCAGTAGCAGCATCACTAATCGCAAGTGGTGAATCCCAACCCTGAACTTGAGAGGCCTTGACAAGGCTCTCGAGCTCAGCCACACATTTCCTCAAAGTCTGAGCAATAGTTTTCGTTTCGCTTGCCCTGTCCTGCAGCTCCTTGAGGCGATCTTTAAAGGCCTGTCGCGTAAAACAATCTTCGAACAAGTCCTGCTTCCTCATCCAAGGAACGCAGGCTGCCTTGCTGGCGTATGTGGTCATAACCACATCCTGCTGAATAAATCGAGCCAAGCGCTCCTACGCTGCGTCCACCTTGGCTTCTTCAGCAGCTTGTGACCCAGTATCGCCCGAACCGGCGGCAGGCACTATCGCGTCGCCATCACCATCATGGCCGTCATTCTCTTCATCGGCGTGTCCGAGTGCGAGGCGGCAGGCTCGGACTCGCCTCTCCAACGAAAAGAAACACTTCAAGATCCCGGCGTCTGACCCCAAATTCAGGCTTTTATCCAGCACACGCTCCTCCGGAATGTCTTTCTCCTTCAAGTCAGCAAATGTCGCGTTGAGGTCCTGATGGCCCTCGTAGAAAGCATCTGCCTTGGTCAAGGCTTGCTTCAGGCTTCCTTCGCAGAATGACACTGAAGTCGCCAACTTTCCCAAATACTGGACACGGGTCAGGGCCACATCCAGCAACTTGGTTTCCTTTTCCTTGGCAACCTTTTTCGCCGGCTTGTCCTTGTTCCTGCGCGTGTTCGGACAGGTTCCTGCACTTCCCGCCGCGACAAAATTGTCGGCGCAGTCTGCAAAGGCAAGTCGAGGTCGTCGAAAGAATTCGGAATCATTTTGGAAGGTAACCTGCGTAACTCTATAGGCCCTAAGCCCTAAGGCCCTAACACCCTAAGACCTAGACCTAAACCGTAAAAGTCCTAGGCGCCATACCCTACACTTACTTATCGCACTGCACTGCACTACATAGATACGGCATGGCGCGTTGAGTGCCATAATGATGTACGACTCACATTGAAACGAACCACAAGGGCACGCACATCGAAAGCTTAGTTGCAAATCCACGGGCGCGTCGTTCAATGGCTTGGAGGGTACCTGCGCTCGTGTCTTTGGAGGCAAAGCTTTTGCTGGCGATCCTGCCCTCAAGCACTTCCTCGAAATTGCTTCTTGTCAGGCCCGAGCAGTTCACCCACACAGATTGCTTGTTTTCCATTTCTCCGGTCTTCTTATTCTCAACCATCTGCGTGTCCGCGATCTCCGGATTGGCCAAGTCACCTTGGATCTAAGTCCAAGTGGGCCGCGTGGTTTAAGAAAAGATTGCAGCTTTGGATTCTGATGACTAAGACTAACAACCGCGAATGCCGTGTTGTACATTTTACATTTTACGTTCATCATCATTATGATTTGTTGATTCTAACATGTTACTATGTTCTGTCCTTGTCCTTGAATACTCTATTCTGGAAGTCAACTGTGAAACATGAGGACATGAGGGGTGATGAAAACCCCCCACCCGTTTAAATGACCCTTAATCCTGCTAT
>CAJNIZ010010915.1:0-11601 GCA_905231905.1 Symbiodinium pilosum | reverse complement strand
ACATGCCGGCAGCGCTTGTTGGGCATCACAGGTGCTCTTGCAGGCATTGCAACGAAGGCCGCCCCGGCCGCCAGTGCGGCCACGGCTGCCATGGAAGACACGACCAGGCGAGGCATGGTCACAGCAGAAGCCAGAGCCAACAGAAGCTGCAGCAGATCCAACTTTGCTGAGCAACAGCGCGAAGTGCATGTCACAAGGCTCCTGCAGCTTGAACAGTCTGGCCTGTGCCCAGCAGCATACATCGGGCCACACAGCGTTAACTACAAATCAGAGATGGCATCAAAGTACTCACAGCGCATTTGAGGATGAGCTAGGTGGCGAATAAAACGAGAACCCAAACGTCAGCTCACTATGAGCCCAAAAGCAGAAAAAAACATCAAGGTTCACCTGCGCAGCAAAGAAAAGCTAGCTTCACCCATGATTGCCACCGAAATCATCCTTTTTTGAACACCCGATGTGGCGCACTGTTTGCAAAACGATCAGAAGTCCAGCATTGATGATCCAAGGTCGTACACAAGCACCATAGCCACCTTCAAGCACTGCTTGGTTGACTTTGCTTGCGGACTTCTCAGCTCCAACCGAGCCACCACGTTAACATAGAAGATGCGGTGGTTGATGGAACTGGTGGCCTGCCAATGCACTGAGGGTTTGAACTCTGCGAAAGCCAAAACAAGATGGACCTGCTGTGTGGCTTTGTAGTGCATCAGCGGGGTTTCTGGAGAAGCAGCCTTCCTCACATATTGCTCGCTGAAATCAGAGCTTGTCTAGAAGTTGTCTGCCAAGCCACGTTGTGGCAAAGCTGCGCACCAGCTGTGCAGACGCAGGCCGCCGCAGCGCCTGTTTGGCAGGTCAATTTTCCTGTGAGCCTCCTGTGAGCCGAAAAACCTTAGAGTATCTGAGCCGCATGCATGTTCTGCAAGAGGCAGGGCATTCTGCAAAGCTCGGCGCAACGATGTCATGCTGAGTCCTCCGCAGGGACCAGCGACGGGTGATGCTGCACCAACCGTCCCTTCCTGCAGCAGTCCTTCACAGCAGCGCACAAGACCAAGCTTTGGAGCCAAATGAGCCAAACAGCTGCGAGCAGTGCAAAACAAGTAGCATGCAATTTCAAACACGGAGACGCACTGAAAGCACACGCCTGTTTTTGCAGGACTTGCCCTGAATGCTGCTTGACGTGCATCATGCAACCAGCTTCTCCTTCTCTGCCATGTCCAGGTCAACATCATGCGTGAGCTTGAAGATGCCAGCAGCAGCAGCTCCTCCAGCCAGCTCTAATGCAGAATAGACCAAGGCCTTGTAGAAGAGGCCACCGTTCAGGAGATTTGCAGAAGCAATTCCCACAGAGACAGCCGGATTCAAGGAGCCGCCAGAGATGCCGCCAATTGCAAAGCCCCCGACAGTGACGCAGGAACCTATCAGAAGACCAAACATGTGTGAAGACTTCGTACGAGGCGAGACGGCCACACAAAGCACCACGAAGCTCAGCAGAAATGTGAACACAACCTCAGCAACAATCACTTGAGACCATGTGCTGCTGCCGACGGGACCCAGCGGAAAGGACTGTCCCACATAGATGAAGGAATACATGAAGGCTGCCACAACTCCACCAAGTATTTGGGCACCGATGTACATGCCTGCCTTTCCAGGGGTCAACTGAGCACATCTTCCTGATGCAAAGATTGCCAGGGTCACTGCAGGATTGAAGTGAGCTCCAGACACGTCCCCAAGAGCGTAAATCATAGATGTCAAAGCTGCCGCGATCGAGAAGGCACCAGCTTGGGACTTGGCCAATACGTTCAAACCAACGGTTAGCACAAGCACAAAGGTACCCAGAAACTCTGACACGAGCTCTGCTTTGCCCGTCCTTTCACCAAAGAAATCCTCAGGCCGTACCACCTTAAACAAGGCAGCTGCTGCTGCCGCACCCAGAAGCTCGAAGAGGACATAAGGAACACACCATCCAAACCCACGGGCAGCACTTGACACGTCAATTGCAAGAGCCACAGCCGGGTTGAAGCAGCCTCCCGACACAGCTCCTGCGCCATAGGCTCCGGCAACAATAACCAACCCAATCGCCATGCCGTAGTACTCGTTGTGCTCTGTTGTATTTTTTCGAGCTGCAGCAACATTCAGCACGACAAAGCAAAGCACGAACCTTTAATGACATCAGGGTTCAAAAACGTTGGGAATCAGAACCTGAACGCTGGAGGCCAATTAACAGGATGCCAATCAAGGCAGGCTGCATGTAGAGCGACTCGCACATACCGGCGTTCAGCCAGCCAAATCCATCAGAAGGTGTCAAGTTGAAGCTTTGGCCATACAAGAGGCAATAGCAGACAGCGGCACAAATGCCGGCTGCCGACCTGATCTTCAACTGCACAATGGTGCAAAATATGTTTCGGAAAAATGTCACTTCTTCTAAACCAAAAAAACTGATGTTGTTCAAGCGTCTGCACAGCCGCATATTGGCCAACTGTTTTCCAATCGAGACCTGGCCCACCCATCGCCTTGGAAATGCCAAGAGTCACCGACACCGCTGGATTGAAATTTGCTCCCGAAACGGCACCCATCGCGTAGATGCAGATCATGAGAACAAAGGCAATCGACACTCCGCCCCACGTCACATTGCCGCCCAAGACATTGCATCCAACAGTGAGCACAAGAAGGAACGTGCCCACAAATTCGGAGAGAAGCCTTAGCTTTCTAAATGAGTCGTCAAAGAAACATTTATCATCATGAAAGGGCACTGGGAACAAGTGTCGAGGCGCGTTTGGCTGCGGAAATCTGTTGCAATGGAAATGGGGTTGGACACACCCTCGATGCCCTAGAACAATAAACTTAGCACCTGGCTTTGCAGTCAAGGACGGGGCCGCCATGTTGAGGAGTGTAGCTTCACTAGATCGGGGAACAGCACGCAGCCGTTTGCTACGACAGCCATGAGCCAAACCGGAATCCATCATTCCATCGTGGACACGCATTCAACCATAAAGATTAGTTGTCAATTCTTTGCACTCAAACATGGCAGCCGACGGAATCCAGCAGAGAAGCAAGCATAATGAAATTGTTCCGTGATGGCAAGTCGCCCGAACATCCCTTTCTGTACCGATGTAATCACGAATATCTTCTTCAGCTCAGTTTTCCACAGTGGTTGTTGGGAAATATTCAAAAAATTTCGCGACCCAAGATAATGATCAAGTGTTCATCATATTCACGGCGTGTAGAATGTTTGGATGACAATGAAATCACTCTTTTCATGCTGATTCAAATTACAGTTCAAACATATTGATCAATAGCAGAAGAAATGCTGTTGTTTTGCGGACAGGGGACAGCCACTCGCCACAGAAAAGAACATGGGGTTTGGGTACAAAACCAGGCGGTGATGGTGTCAAGCCATCAAGCATTTTTTTCAAGGGTGAAGTTTAAAACTCAACAAATCATGACAAATTTCATGTTTGTCTGTGCCATGCCATGTGCAAGAAAACTTGGTTCCAGGAAACACTGGTAATTTCAAACCCATTCAAGCATGTTTGGATAAACTGTTCATCCCATTGGGGGTGCACACTCATTCCACTCAGTTAGCCACGATGTTTGTTGAGAACTTATTCTCGAACTTCGCGACCATATATATCGCGCAAATTCTCACCATACTCGCGGCGTGCGCAACAACAATGACTCAGAACGTATTCGAGCCACTCAATCGCGCAGAAGGTACGCCTTGTTTTGCACACAAGGAATAGCCGTTCGATCCATGCCACAAACACACGAGAGAGTCAAGGCCAACCCTGCGGGTGGGCGCATGCCAACGTCACAAGTTTGTCGAACATAATCGTTGGGCCAGCACTTTTTCACCTTTCGGCTGTGGTGTGAGACCTGCTTGTGAACTTTGCAACGCAAAACTTAGTGAGGCTCTGCGGCGGCAAAAATGCTCATTGGCACAACAACATGTGAAGAGATCACGAACATGTGCCCACAGAAGCGAGCAATGTGTTGGGATTCGAAGTTCAAACCAACACTGAATGCTCCAGCGCACAGCTGCAAAATACGTTGTGACAGTACGGCTTGCGGTGAGCGGAAACCGCATTCATCACCACAACAACGCCGTACTGTACATCGCATTGGCCTTTTCGCTGGGTGCAAAGTCCAGCTACTACCTACCCTGGGACCCTGGGACGCATCAAGTCTCCCTGCCACACGCCAGAACGAAGCAGATTTGTTCGAATCACGCAGTGCAAGGTTTGTGTAAACAGAGGGGATCATCGCAGATGCCAGCCGTAACTGCCAACATTAACGGGTAGCATGCCGCACCCTTGCATCCCCAAGGTGTTTTTTGGCTTTGCGGTGCGCCAAGCGAATCCGGTTAGCTTGAACGAGGACTGCATTCACACAAATCACTCCTTAGTGGCGTCCATAAACTACTTGTAGGGCCTAGGCTACATGGCTTGACTCCATAAAGCACTCGTGAAACACAAAGCGAATTGTCAAAAGTGTCGCACACTGTCACTCAAGCCGGTTTAACATAGTCATACACACATCCCCCGCAACCTCATGAAAATTCCTAAGAGCCAAAGGTTTACGGCCAGCCTCATGGTTGTGCAACCTCCCACTACCCCTATCCAGTAAAAGAGCCCTATAATGGCCAGCATTGGTATCAGAGCCAAGGTGACCAGCAAAACAACTAACATCATACATCACATGATCCACATGGAGCTCCTGGCCACTAAAAAACGGCAATGTGATCTTTTGGCTTCTCACCGTGGGAGCTCTCACCCTGCAAGCTGCACCTGAGTGATGCTGGAAACGGTTGATTCGGGGGAGCACCTCCGCGTGGGAGCGCGATTTTGTTAAAAATGCTGGATGCTCCGCACGGGGGACTTCTTCAGAACTTTCAGGATGCTCCGCACGGGAACGCGATTTTTCTCAAGATTTTCAGGATGCTCCGCACGCGGGCGCGATTGTCTTCAAAATTTTCAGGATGCTCCGCACGGAAGCGCGATTTTCTTCAAAACTTGGACGACGAAGACAAGCTTGAGCGGAGCAGTCCTGTATAGAATTAATATAGGATCCATCCACTTACCGCTCGAATTTTGAACGACGAAATCGACGAATCCCATACCAAAGCTATACCGGAGACCTCCGCTCGATACCGCCCTTTTGAATTCAGAAAACCACCTCGAACGAAGTTCGCCTGGTATAGAATTGGTATAGAAAACCTCGACATCATCGTTCATGAATGATCCAAATTTTCCGAATGCTCCGCACCGGAGCGTCATTTTGATCGAATGTGATGCTGATGAACCGACGAAATTTGGAGGATGCTCCGCACGGGAACACGACTTTCGCAAAAAAACGCGACAGTCTCGAACGGAAACGCAATTTTGGAATAATTTATGAGAAAGCCAAACCTCGAATTTTGAGGATGTCCCGCACGGGAATGCAATTTTGCTCAATTAGGGGCGCGACCCGTTCGGTACAGTTCATTGCTTGGTGTAGAACTTCCACATCAAAGCACAACAGCAAAGCTAATGCAGCGAACCAACCTTTTTCTTGGCGAGGAATCTGGGATCTGCTTTGCTCCATCATCCCCAATTGGAATGAGGGCATACCCAAAGCAACAGCGACTGTAATGTAGAGAAGCAAACAAGATCACAGTACGCCCGTATCAAAGCAAAGACAAGTACTTTGAAGTACGTAGCCACAGAGTGCAAGAAGCACGAGCCTCCAGGTGTGAAAAGGTTGGGTGAAAAATTTGAGCTATCCCTAAGCAGCATGCATGTGGAAGTTCAAGCTGCTTGGAGCCCAAGTGGCAGTCACACCAAACAAGAAACATACATGAGTACACACATGCCACGTTCATTGCTTGGTGTAGAACTTCCACATCAAAGCACAACAGCAAAGCTAATGCAGCGGACCAACCTTTTTCTTGGCGAGGAATCTGGGATCTGCTTTGCTCCGTCATCTCCAAGTGGAATGAGGGCATAACCAAAGCAACAGCGACTGTAATGTAGAGAAGCAAACAAGATCACAGTACGCCCAGTCCCAAGTTGCCAAGAAAAATGAGGCCGCATGTGGACCGCCCAGTGTGAAAGTGGCCTACTAGCTCAAAAGCTTAAGCAACTTGACAGCCAAAGCTGGAAAATAGGAGCACGCAGGAGCTATGCACAGGACACCTGCAAGCCGGCTGGCTCAGAAGCCGCGCCCAACATCGTGAACAATGTGAGCTCGAAGGCGCACGCTGCCCGCGAGGAAGTGCAAAGCGGAGACTGCAAAGAGCGGCCTGCTGAAAGAGAAGGGCAGCTCTAGCGCCAGGGCCCTGACTGTTGAGGCAGCTTCCACTGAAGAAAATCAGATGGGAAAAGCGTGGGCTGAAGCTGCACCTGCCAAAAGGCTGAAAGAGAAATACGCACTCGCTCTGCCTGGCCAAAAGAATGCGGGATGGGGGATGACTCTTCCCATCTGCTCAGGGCATCAGCCTCAGTGTTCCTCTCGCCCGCGATATGGGAGCACGAGAGAGCCACGGCATGTGCGCAAGCCCACACGGCGACGCGTTGAACAAACAAAGCCAAGGGCTGCTTGCTAGTGTAGAGGCGATTAATGACACTCTCAGCACCAACGTTGTCACTGAGTGAGGGGAACCTGGCTCGCAGTCGCCCTCCGCTTATGGTCCTAAGCAAGAGGACCAACAAACAGAAAGCCCTGGGCAAGAGTTTCATACGAAGCAATATCCAGATTGGCATTCTGCTTGGGATTCCCAAAGCCAGGAAGTCATCTGGGGAGAAGCGCTCCGAGAACCAGAAGCAACGACAGGAACCCAGGCGCAACCAACCTCCTACACCACATTTGGCCCCTTCCCCAAAGGCATCTGCTGCACTGTCAAAAGGAAGAGTTGGCGGAAGGGCCAAGGGACGCCAAGGCCATGGGTTGCGGCACCACCACAGCAAGAAGCGCAGCATTTCTTTACTGGGCTCCGACAGTTTTCGCCTGGAAGACGAGGGGTCTGCTATCCTCAGCCAAATCCTGCGCGTGGAGATGAGCACCAAGCGAAGATCGGCCTTCGCGCGCAAGGACTTATGCCTGGCTGACAGCAATGTGGAGCCCACTGGAATGTCAGTCCCTCGAGGGGTACTCACGAACCGCGGGGAATCAGAGAGATGCGCTGGCAAGCAAGGCCAATCTGCGGGATCAATGCTGTAAGAGGTACCTAGCGGTCGGCGCATGTCGTCATAGAGACAACAAAGCCAGGGCCGCAGTTCGGGCGCACACTGGAGAATCCACTGCATCAAGCCCAAGACTTTGTCCAGATGCTTCTTTGAAACGTGTCTCCCCGAAAAACACGATTGAAGCAAGGAAACAGCCTTCTCCCGCTTATCCGCTGGTAGTCGGAAACCCCCGGCTGCAAAACTCAGCTCCCAGCCTATCCAAGTAATCCTGCGACCCATCTGCAACTTTGGCCAGCTAATGGGAATGCCAAAGCAAACGAAGAAGCAAAGGACAACAGAAGCGCCCAGAGGCAGCACCTTGCGGTTCTGCCACAAAAGCAGATCGTCCGAGTACAACATGAGCACGTTTGCGAGGAACAGAAGCTGGTGCAAGACTCGGACAAAGAAGCCTCCTACGCGAGCAAACCAGTGGCTGGAAATCACTGCCCCAAACGGGGCCACCTGATAGAACAGGAGGCGTTCCTGTTGACGGAAACCTAAGCGGCCTTGATGCTTCTCACGGATCCGCACAGTTTTGTGAGCAGATCGAATGTCTGCGAAGAAAGCAGAGACTTCCTCAATGTCATGTCCTCTGAGGGGAAAGGCAGAGCGGATGTCCCCCGAAGAGGGAAGACATGACTTCTCAGGCACCCTACAGGCCTGGTTTGCGTGGCAAAGCGAAGAGTCAACAACCAAGCGTGGCTTTTTTCCTGGTGCGTGAACTATGTTCACACGGCCGACGGCCGACGGCCACACGGTCCGCTCCAAGTGGGCCTGAGCGGCCTCCAAGGAAGGAAACTCGCGGACAAAGCCTGCGCTGGGTGAGATTCTGCTCCTTGCCAATTGCCTTGGCAAATGGCAAGATCCAAAGCAAAAGCATGCTCTGAGGGCGGAATCCACTAGCAAGGATGTCAGAGTCGAAACCGGTTGGAACACCGGCAAGCAAAGCAGGGAACAAGGCTGAATCTTTGTCCTTGAGGCACATGCTCAGGGCTGCCAAAGCACGCAAGGCATAGGGTTGCCCTGTTGGGATTTCCCAAGAGAGTGACTGGGGATACCCCTGCTCAGAGATCCAGGCTGCAAAGAGAGAGCGTGCGTGGGCGACCTCCTGAACTGAAAACAGAGCACCCAGCTCCTGACCTTGGAGCAAAGCATGAAGTCTAGATGGGATCTTAGCCTGAAGCAACCATGCGTGAAGCTTTGCATAGAATCTCGCACACCTGCAGGAGGAAAGCTCCAGTCTGGAACGCTGGCAATGCCCCTGCCGTCCTGTGTTGCGGTTGGCGGGCCTACTTTTGGCTTGCAAGGAATGGCAGGCTGCGCAGATGCCAAAGTGACCGGTACGGCACACGGGTCAGGAGAACAAAGCAAACTTGCACAGGCGGAGGCGTAGGCTTTGGAAAGCTCTTCCGGACACACTGCAGATTGCTGCGAAACGAAGCAGCCCCACTTGCAAGCTGGGGTAGAGACCACGCAGACGAAGCAAAAAGGCTTGCACAAAGTCCTCCAGCCAACTCATAGCGTTAGTTACCGTTAGTTGGCTGCTCAAGGTCACTGTGACCGCCGCCTTCAAAAGCGCACTCCAACAGCTGGACACATCTTTGAAGCAAAGAACGGCTGGAGGTAACGCGGGACTGCATCTCTGCTGTGTTGGATGGGAGTCCGTCCAGAAATTCTGGGGACCTGATGGCTCGTGGCCCGCCTGGCCTCAACTTCAGGCGGGAGTAATTTTTGCACGGAGGGGAAGCGTGCATGAGGCCTACCTGACCTGCAAAGCAAAGGCGCAACAAGCAATCGAAGACGTCATCCGAAAGAACATCCAGTGGTAAGTCTTGTAGAAGGTCCACAGGCAGAACAGGAAGCTGCATAACCTCGAAGGCAGCACAAAGGGGACGCGTAGCCCCGCAGCAAACATCAACGAAGATGCGCGAGCCAGAAGCTGCAACCTCGGAAATTGCCTTACTCTCGGCCGAAGCAGGGAGAGCCCTGGGAGTAGACACCGCGTTAGAACCCCATCCTCTCAGCAGCGCAGAGTCTGCCGCAGAAAGAGCAGAAAGGCATTGGCATGTATATGCTGTGACAAGCCAGCGATGGCCCTTCCAAGGCATTGTGGCACGCAAGGCTTAGGCTCCAAAAGCACAAGGACGCCTTTTAGTGTCTACCACCTGACCTAGGATGTCGGGCATTCCTTCAGGAGGAGGCACGAACTTTGCAGAGGAAGACGTAGCTGCCTTGGCCTCCAGCCATAGACCCCAACCCTGGAAGTCACCCAAAGAGAAAGTGAAGTTCTTTGAGTCTTTAGCATTCTGACTGTCCCTGTGAGGGAGCTTCTTGCAGTCAAAATTCACCCGCAAGGAAGACCAAGTGCCCTCACAGAAAAAGCGCAGGAGCAGTGCGTTCAGGAAGCACAGCAGATCACCTTGCTGTTCTGAGCACGAGTACAAGGAGCAACTCCTAGACTTAGTGAGGGGCATGCACCAAAGTTGAAGTAGGTGGGGCACGCAGGCTGCAAGACCTCACGCAGCAGGCCCAAGCAAGTGTCGAAGTCCAGGTTGCGTCCAAAGCAAGTTGTGTGGAAGAGAAGCCTTGCTGGGCAGTGTGCAAAGCCAAACCTGGCTGCTGAGAGGCTGAAGCTGAGAAAGAACACCAGGAAGGGAACCTGTATGACCTTGCAGGGTGGCAGCGCTCGGCACATCCGTAACTCCCCTGCTGGAGGCACGTCTTTGTGGTGTTGGAACAGCACAAACGTGGAGATATTTACTGGAGATATTTACGGGCCAGTCTGAAAGCGCACACAGATGCTCTTCGTCTGACCCTCTTCGTAGAGTGTGCTAAGCCACTTGCCGCCTGGAACCGCAGACGCAGAGGACCTGTGGCCTTGACCTTTACCTGGATTCATCCTTGCCACGGCCCTTTCCTCCCCTACCTCGACCACGTGGTGGCAAGCCAGGATAGGGCACAGGAGGCAACTTGGGCAAAGCAGGTCTGGGCGCAAGCAAAGCGGAAAGCTCAGAACGCACCTCAGTGACCTCGTAAATTGCATTATCCAAAGTCCACTGTATCCGCCTGTTGAGCCTCCTCCACGCTAGGAGCACGAAGGCCTGAACCTGCCTCAAATCTCCGGAAACAAAGCCTGACAAATTTGCAAGACTGAGGGCCACAGCTTTGAGAGAAAGAAAGAAGCTGAGAGAGCAGGTTATGGCTTACTGGGCCTGAGTGGATCTCCCTGGTTGAGGCCTCATCCAGAAGCAAGTCCGAAAGCTCAGACAGGCGTGGAACCTTCTTGGGCCTAAGCAACAAGTGGTCGTCCTGCGCACGGGAGCTTAGCGAAATTTCCAAAAAATCCAGCGAACCTCCTTAGCAGACTGGATCTTATCCGCATCTAGAAGCTCAGTAGGGTACGGAGATTCCAACTCTTCCCTAAGTTTGGACACCTGGTCCGCAAAAAGTTTTGCAGGCCACGACTCACGCCAACCTAAGGAGGAAGCTGGTGCTGCTGCTGTGGGAACTGGTGGCCCCGGCTGAGGGTGCACCGCACAGCTTCCAAAGATGCAAGGTTCCCCTGAGCACGACACCTGTTGAAAAGTACCCGAAGAGAAGCCAAAGCTTGAATCCTTTCACTGGGTGGGGCAGTATCAAGCTGGCCTTCTGTCAAAAGTTCCTGGAACACAGTTTCACGGGAGTCATGTGAAGAAGCTACGCGCGCAAAAGTGGCAACTGAAAAGTTGGCAAGCACACTCGTAGCAAACTCATTGGGCACTGGTCCATTGGCACCTCAAACATGGGAACCCCAAGACTAAGTGAAGCACACGAAAAGTAGCACCACAAACTGCACCAACACTGTGGAAAACAAGCAGCTCTCCAAGAAGTACTGAACGCGCCCTCACTCTTTTTGACGCAGACCAAAGCTGTAAGCGGAGGAAGCAAAGCTACGTGAGGTGAAAACCTCAAGAAAGGCCCAAAATTGGATCAACTGCAAGGCTCCCCACCAACCTAAGCAGAGAGGGGCCCAAAGTTGGGAACGGCACCGCACCTACATCCAACTCGAAGAAGTGCGGAAGCTAAGCGAGAGTCTCAGCGAGAGCCTCACCAGTTTGAAGATCCATAGCCACGTCCCCACCAGGAGCCCCAGTGATGGCCCGACCAGTCTCCATCCGTCCAGGACGCTTGGCCTTGAGCATCCGAAGCTGAGCCCGCGTTGCCCCCGAAGCATTGCCAGAGCCCTCCGCCGGTGGGTCAGCCGAAGTTGTAGCCGAAGTTGTAGCCGAAGCGGTTGGCTGAGCTGCATCTGGGACTAAGCCAGGCGTGCTTTGGATCTTCTGTTTGCGCGGCACGTCCGACAAAGATGTTCGGAACGCCAACTGGAACTCCTCATCTTATTGTTCAAAGACCGTGCTTGTAAAAA
>CAJNIZ010010913.1:64842-78526 GCA_905231905.1 Symbiodinium pilosum | reverse complement strand
CAAATTTATGCATTTAGACTATTGGTCAAGTGCTTGTGGACACCAGAAGGTTTTCAGGCTCCGAATGCTATACACTAAACACTATTTTGGACCTAAGGCAATTAACTTTGGGAATTGGTAAACTCGTAAACCGATGTTTCGCCGATCTGGAAGTCTATATGCCAAACGACCAGTCCCGAACGGCGAACTCCCATGCCTCCAATCTCCACTTCTCTAGAACCTGAGGCCTCAGACCCAAGCCCTAAAGCCTTAATCCATAAACCTTAAACCCTAAATCCCCAAACCCTAAGAAAGCCTATCAACCCGCAAGACGGAACCCTAAACCCAAGGTCCGAACGCTGGCCCCGAACATTTTCCCCACCGGTTTCCTGGGTCCTACTTGCGCGTCCCTAGTTGAACTTCTAGGTTATTGTGTATGTAATAAGCATATGACTGTATCCATATACCTAACTTAAATACCTGTATATCTATAATTACATGTTCCTACATTGGGAAGCCCCGCCAGCCGATGCGGGCGCACGCTAGCGTTTACAATTAGGGATCCCTTGGAAGCGGGTCCCCATTATACGCAGTACAGTAGTTTTAGCTCCATCTTGGGGCCCTCGTGTTAATGGAAGATGTCGTATTAGTTTTAAGGGTTCAGCGTTTGGGACTAAGGCTTTACGGCTCGGTGGTCAAAGACTTGGCACAAACACACACTCACCAGTTCTGTCTGAGTACATCGTTTTGAAGAAAACCTTGGAGAGTGGTCAGGGATCCCACGATGAACAAGCATGACATGGGTACTGCCCCCACAATGTAACAGTCTATGTTACGGGTTATATTGAGGATGGGCATTACGGAGAGTGAGTACCCTCCCCCAAGCACATGTGGAACCCTTACCACCTGAGCCTATCGAAAGAACAAACGTCTTCGTAGAGCTAAATGTGGTTTGTCATGCCTAGGGTACTGCCCACTCTGTAACAGTTGGGTTATATTTACAATGTAGTTATATAGCCCCAAACTCTCTCACTACTCCAAGCGCCAGGCTCTGTATCGCAGCAGCTGGTTTTCTCTGCCTTGGCGGAATCTTCAGTCACCATCAAAAACCTATCCAGATCTTGTTCCCACTGTATAACAGCCACTTTAAGGGACCCTGATTGAAGGGCAACAATACTCGGGGACTTCCATAGAAAAGGGAGCGATATCAAACACGAATCGTGCTTTGGGGTTGATTGCAGGCTGCACGAATGAAGAGTGTGGGGCTTCGGGATTTCGAACATGCTCTTGCGCAAGCTCTGCACACGTTCTCCCGTTTCCTGCAGCAATAAACGGAAATCATAAACCGCGTTTCATGGTCGTACTGCTGCTGCTGCTCCTACTGCTACTGCTACTGCTGCTACTGCTACTCCAGTGCTGTAGTACGACCACCACCCTAAGCCCTAAACCCCAAACCCTTCTCTGCCCTAATACAAAGGCCTAAATGCTTACCAATACCTTTGTCAGGTGTGTTGTACAAGGAACCCTAGGAGCATAGTGTTGGTAATTGAACGCTACAAGCCTTATGAGGCCCTATACAATCCCAATTCTCATTGCTTTCCATGTTCTTTCTGTTTTTCCATTCCACAAAAACCCCCGGACCTGAAACCCTAAACCCTAACCTTTAAACCCTAAACCGCTAAACCCCAAACCCTACACCCCGAACCCTAACCCCACAACCAAACCCTACCCTACCCCACCCTAGCTGCAAACTACCGACTTCCAGAACAAAAACTTCTAGTAATGATAGTATCTTCATAGTAGTGATATTGACAGTAACACTTATAGCAGCGGCGCCAGCAGCAGCAGCAGCAGCAGCAGCAGCAGTAGGAGTAGGAGTAGGAGTAGGAGTAGGAGTAGTAGTAGTAGTAGTAATTATAATAATAACGACCGGAGCCCAGAGAACTACTGATTTCCGAGGCCGCCACTGCGCCAGCGCTGGCTTCGCCCGGGGTCGGCAGTGTGGACAAAAGCTGCCTTGGCAGGGGAAATCTTGGGGTTTCAGGATTTAGGGCTTAGGGTTTCAAGGTTGACTTTCAGGGTTTGGGGTTTCAGGGCTTAGTTTTTGGGGTCTGGGGTCTGGGGTTTAGGGCGTAGAGCTACGTGTTTTCTATCATCATTATCGCTGTTATTACTAGGGCTTAGAGTTACGTGTCTTTTTCTACCATCCCAGCACTCCTAGTGTTATTTTATTCAAGGTGTAGAGTTAGGGCTCTAAGGCTTAGGGCTTGGAACTCGTGGATTTGAGATGATTCAGGGGTTGGGGCTTAGAGGTCCAGGGTTTGGTGGTTAGGGTTCAGGGGTTTGTAACCGTGAGGTGTAGGCGTCGCATCCGCTTCAGTGTGGAGTGTCTATACTGGGGATAAGCCCCAAAGCCTAAACTCCTGTACACATGTACACCTCTTTGTAAGAGGGACCACAAGAAGCCTTAACCCTCAGCCCAAATGGGGGGGCTCAGTAGGGCTTCTATGGGTGATACATTTTCCTCTTTTTTAAAGAAGGAAATCCCATGATGGACTTCAGGATTTAGGTACTTCGGGTGAAGGACTGCAGCAATGAGTTTTGGGTGTATGTTCGGTGGACCCCTCTCCCTGTAATAGTGACGATGAGGGATAATGGCAATTATATTCTTGTCCTCTTATAGTCCTATTATATCACAGTTACGGGGTGAGGATCCTCCTAAGCTACAGGAGTTCAGGGTTTGGGGGCTTCGGGGTTAACGTGAGCCCCGTACAAAAACCATACGTCCATGGTCACCCGAGAATGATTTCCGAATCCTGAACCCTTAACCCAGACCTGACCTTTCAAGTCTTAGTTGCACCAAGTTTTGTGGGTGTGCAAGCATCGGCGGACTTTCCGAGGCTCATAGCTTTCATGAAGCAATAGAGCGGTGCCTCATATCATTTTGAGAAGGTTTTGCTTCACAAGCTGCGGACACTGGGCTGCGCGCTCAAGCGAACAGACGCGAAACGCTTGGACGAGCGAGAAAGCTAAATCATGATTAGAAAGTCAGAACAGAAGCTTCGAACCCCTTAACAAGGTCAGGCAGGACAGGGTTTAGGGCTGAGGGTCGTACCCATGCTTTTTCCAGACGACTAGATCCCACATGAAAACTTCTAAATCCTCAGCTTAAGGTACTCACTTCTAGTTGCAAGGCTTAAAACTGCTCCAAGAGCCAACCCCGCAACTCTAGCGCAAAGGCGGAAGAGGTCTGCAACCCATCGCAACCAAAGACATACCTACGATAAAAGACTCGCAACAGACCCTGCAACCTTACCCGGCGGAACCCAGAACCCCCCAAAATTCCCTGAACCCCTTAAGCCCACCTAAGCCCGCCGCTAACCCTAAAGCCTAAACCTTAAGCCCCAACCCCTAAACCTTAACCCTAAAACCCTAAAATCCTAAAAACCTAAAATCCTAGAATCCTAGAATCCTAGAATCCTAGAACCCTAAAACCCCAAAACCCTAGAACCCTAGAACCCTAGAACCCTAGAACCCTAAAACCCTAAAACCCTAAACCCCTAAAACCCTAAAGCCCTAAAGCAAGGTCGGCTCGGCTCCAGACTCACAAAGCTTGTCGAATTTCTCTGGGGTGAACTTGTTGATGATTGATCGCCACTGCCTTGTACTTGGGGGTTTCATGGGTAAGTAGGGTTTAGGGTTTAGGGAGGTTCATGGGTGATTATGGCATAATGGGATCGCCACTGCCTTGTTCTAGTCGGTGTACGGTTTAGGGTTTAGGGCTAGTAGGTGTGGTTATAACCTGCTGGTAACCCTGATTGATCGCCACTGCCTTGTACTTGGAGGTTCATGAATGATTAGAGTTTAGGGATTAGAGAGGTTCATGGGTAATTCTGGCCCGCTGATAAGTGTTGCTATAACCGCCACTGCTTGGCAGCTGCTAAGGGCTCAGGGATGTTGGAACTGATGCCCCAAACCCTAAATAGTAGCTTCCATTTTTCTTTTCCATTATCCCAAGATATCCCCTACATAACCTCAATATAACCCTAAACCTTCAACCCAATAACCTTAACCCTCAGGGCTTCGTCTGGGACAAACGGTTTAGGGTTTAGGTTCCACATAGGTTGACAACAGCTCAATGGGTGTATAAGGTATGTAGGGTTTAGGTTTTAGCGCTTAAGGTTTAGGATTTAAAGGGTTTGGGTTTAGGATTTGGGGTTGGGGATTTTGTAGGCTCGCGAACACGTAACACAGGGGCCTAATCAATGCCAAAATGATTTTGAGATCTGTTTGAGCTCTTTACCATGACTATACAAGCACTCTAGAACCAGAAGCCCAGTAAACACTTGTGTAAGCCCAGTATCAAGTCATTTTCCATTTTTCCCAGTTGATTCTCCAGTAACCCCTAGCCTCTATAGCATTCTAAACCCTAAGCCTGATCTCTAAGCCCAAACCTTAAACCTTAAACCCTAAACCCTACCCTTGAGCTTCGATGAACTTGCTGCAGTTTCCATCATTGCCAAAAAGGTCTGAGTCTGAAGTTTAGGTTTGGGATTTAAGGTGGTTTAGGGTCTAGGTTTGGGATCCAGGGTGTTTTAGGGTTTAGGGCTTAGGTTTGGGATTTAGGGTGTAGGATTGGGGGGCTTAGGATTTAAGCCCAAGTGAATGCGTCACCTTTCGATCATTCCCCAGTTTTGGATGGATAGGTGAATATTTGCGCAAACTAAGGTTCCTTCATATCGCAATCAGAATCATGCACATGAGAACTCCAAAGAAATACTGTTGACGAAAGATATCTTGCACCACCCTAACTGCCCCAAGACGTAAAAGTCACAGCCTAGGTGGTGCAATCTTTCCTTCATCAACAAGGCCTCAAAACCCTAGGATGAGGCATGGGCGTCTGAGAGGCGTTTTTCTTCAGAAACGCAGCACCTGAGCAGTTGATGAGGGGTTACACAACATTGCAGCATCGGCTTAGTATTTAGGATTTAGGATATGCTCTTTGGGGTCTAGGGCTTAGGGTAGGCTGTTTTAAGGTTGGGAGCAACCCCAAACCCTAAACTAGTTCGGGGTCGCAGGTTTAGAGTTTAGGAGGGCTGCTCAGAATGGTGAGAACCATTCAAAAGGGTTGTCGGGATAGTTCAGAGATGGTTTAGTGCTTTGGGCTCAGGTCAGAAGAAGGCATCTCCATTCATGTGAGCTATAATCTAAACTCCTAGTATCCCCCTTAATAACCCCCATAATAATCCCCTATACAATCCCCCTTAGTAGCCCCCTTTAAGGAGTTTAGACCCTAGGCCCTAAGCCCTAAACCCTAAACCCTACATAATCCCCTATATAACCCCTTTAAGGAGTTTAGACCCTACAGCTCATGTAGAGGTGTATAAGGGCAACCCTCAGTCAGAATTAGTCTTGTGCTCCAGGCTTCCCGGTTCGGGTTTAGGGTTTTGGGATTTAGGGTTTAGGGTCTAGGGATTTAGGGCTTAGGTTCAGGGTTTAGGGGTCTAGGGTTTAGGGATTTAGGGTTTAGGGATCTACGGTTTAGTCTCCGGAGTTTTGGGATGTACGTCAAACACCCCTTTTTTTGAGATAATGTAGAAACCCTGACCACGAAACCCGAACCTCCTTCAAGAATCTGTTGCTGCTGAATCGTAGATATTCCCCTGTAATAGTAGCAGCACTCCCTTTGACCCTCAGCCCTGTACCCCTAAACACTCGGCCTGAAACGCAATAAACCTCAACCAATCCCCATAATTGGCTTTAAAAGCTACCGAGGTCCTCCTAATTTTCGAAAATAATCCCAATATAACTCCTTGCCACTAATGCTTAAACCATATACAAGCACCGATTTTCCCCCAGATCATTACCCCAAATCCTCAGTATCTCTAAAAATCCCTAGCAATGCTCTGTGTACCGCCTTTAAAACCTTTTGCCCCTTGGGGTCCGTGCCGCTCTTCGGTCTGGCTTCCGTCTGTGCCGCAGGCCTCACGCGGCGGTAGGGCATATAGGGTCTTAGCAGTTTTAAGGATCTAGAGACGGCTGTCGGGTTCTGCGGTTTAGGGCTTAGGGTCGTGGGGATTGGGGCTTAGGATTGTAGGGTTTAGAGCTTAGGCTTGTAGAGCTAAGGGGCCTAGGGTTCATCCAGCTCTTTGGCGCATGGCAAGCAATCAACCAGATTCCAAGGTTTGGGGCTGAGGGTTCAGGGAGAATACTCTTTTGCAGAGGCGGTCCAGTTGTGGGATGAGGCACGGGCAAGCCACGGGCAGACGGGCACGCGCGCACTTGCTCACGGGCACCGGGCTCACGGGCACGCCAGGAGCACACGGGCTCAGGGGTATACCGGCACACGGGCTCACTGGCCTCTCAGAAGCAACGGGACTGCACACGCCAACGGGCTCATAGGGATACGGGCGCACTGGCACACGGGCACGCCAACCGAAAAAAAAAAAATGTCGGTTGAGGGCTCAGGGTTCAGGGCTTAGGGTTTGAAGCTTGGGGTTTAAGGTTTCAAGTAAGGAGCCAAATGTAGCATTCCTGAGGGACGTGCCACTTCAAGCTGTCGTAGTGGCCGCGGCGCAGAGGGTGCAAATGGCATAGATGCAACTCAGAAGGCTGCATAACTAGGACTTTGACCCTGGCGAAGCGTCTCTGCTGTACTCCACAAGATTGGTCTTTGCGCTCTTGCCCAATTAGGGTTTGGGGAGGTGGTTGTTAGCTGAAAGCCATGTACCCCTGTCGTAAGAAGGGAACGACAACTGAGCGGGAACGATATCTGCCTAAGGGCCGTTTCACAGAGGAGCTCTCCAGGCAGGCGGAGGAACGTCTTTGTCATTAAAATACGGCGTCTTGCAACACTTGGGGCCCCTCTTGGGGGGGTATCTAACATAAGGACATTATTCTATTGAGGTATATTGGGGCCGCCTACTATGCAAAGCAGTCTATTGTGGAAATTCATGTTCTCTCTCTCTCTCTCTGTCTCTCTCTCTCTCTCTCTCACCCTCAGGATTTTTAGTATCCACCGTAGGATACGTACAGAGTCCCCATGCAACCCCGCGCTTGCGCAGCACCCCTCTAAACGCATAAACCTCTCAAAGCGTACCTAAACCCCTAGCCCCCCGACCCTAAAACCCCTCTACACCCTAGAACCCTAAAACCTAAAACCCCGTAGTTGCCTGTAAAAGCCTATGTATCCCCAAACCCCAAACTCTAAACCCTGCACCCTAAACCCTCAACTCTCAACCCTAAACCCCTAGACCCTAAACCCTACACCCTAAACCCTCAACTCTAAACCCTAAACCACTACACCCTAAACCCCTATACCTAAACCCTAAGCTCCTAAACCCCTAAACCCTAAACCCTCAACTCTAAACCCTAAACCCCTAGACCCCTAAGCCCTCAACTCTAAACCCTAAACCCTAAACAACCCCTGGAATACCAACTGGGCCTTCCCTTGGCTTTCGCCTCCTGCTTTCGCCAGGAAGGCGAAGACCTCGGCAGAAAAGGTTTAGGGTTTTGTGCCTAGGGCTTCTAAGGATTTAGCGGTCCCTTTACAGGGGGTTATATAGTGCTTAGGGTTTAGAGCTTAGTGCTTAGGGTTTGGGGCTTAGTGCTTAGGGTTTTGGGTCTGGGGCTTATGGTTTAGAGTTTAGGATTTAGTGCTTAGGGTTGAGCGTTTAGGGTTTAGGACTTAGAAGGGTTCAGAATTTAGGGCTTAGTGCTTTGGGTTTAGGGCTTAGGTGCTTAGGGTTTGGGGTCTGGGGCTTAGGGTTTAGAGTTTAGGGTTTAGGGTGTAGGGGTTTAGGATTTAGTGCTTAGGGTTTAGTGCCTAGGGCTTCTAAAAATTTAGGGGTCCCTTTAAAACGGGGCTATATAAGGGTATATAGGGCGAGATATATATATATATATATGATATGATATAGGGGTTTAGGGCTTAGGGTTTATTGCCTAGGGCTTTCTAAGGATTTAGGGGGCCCTTAAAAGGGGTTATTTAGGGGTATATAAGGGAGATACTGGGTTGATGGTGTAGGATTTAGGGATTAGGGCTTCTAAGGATTGGGGTCCCTTTAAAGGGTTAGAACACTAAATCCTACCTTAAATCCTGAACCTTAAACCCTAAATCTTGAACCCTAAATGCTGATCCCGCAAAACCTAAACCCTAAGCCCTAAAGCCTACACCCTCAACCCAATATCTCCTATATATATATATATATACCCCAATATAACCCCTTTAGAGGGACCCCTAAATCCTTAGAAGCCCTAAGCACTAAATCTACACAGTCAGCCCAATATCTTAGGCTTTTGCACCTTTACTTGGCTGCAAGCACGCGGACACGGAATTTGATTTCTAAACTACTTACCTCCTTCAAAACTACCCTGGAACTTCAACAGGAGGCCTACCTGTCCTTTCAAGTGGGGGCTCCTTCTCCCGACCCGGTCTTCCTTGCTCACTCCCTCCACACCGAACCCCTGAACCTCTAAACCTTTAACCCCTAAAGCCCCTAAAGACTTGACCCCTAAACCCGCTGCCCTGAACCCCAAACCCTAAGACCCTGAACCCTGTAGTATAGCAGCTTCCATTGTATTTTCCATTATAACCCCAATATAAACCCGTAACCCTAAACCCCCAAAGCCCTCCTCCCCTCCCCTGTCTGGTAAAGGCTGCCACCCATCGGCTTCGCGATCTTTACCCTTCCATGGCCTGGAGCAAGACCAAAGATCCAAGGTTTAGGGTTTAGGGTTTAGGGTTTCTTCATGGTTCAAAGTTGAGGGTTTTGTTTTCAGTTCAGGATTTAGGGTTTAGGGCCCAGGGAGAAGGGAGTCAGAGTGTTAAGGGCTTAGGCTTCAGGGATTCTGGCTCGTGGTTATTCACCTGCATTGTGGTCCGCAGTTTGGCAGAAAATGGCTTAGCTAGCATATAGCTATTTATTTTCAATGGGCCCGGCGTCCATGCTAAGCGCCAAGCCTTGTCAGATTCAGGCTTGTAAGAGTCAGGGTTTCAAGCACTGGGCTTCAACGCAGGGCTAGGGCTTGTGGCTCTGGAATCAGGTTTGAAGGTTTTTGGTCTAGGTCCAGGCTTCAGGGTCTGGACCACGAGGGGTTAGAATACTCTCCTTGAAATGGGATCCAAATACTGTCAAGACCTAAAGAACCGAAACCCTAAACCCCTTAACCCCTAAACCCCTAAACCCCTAAACCCCAACCTAGTGTACCAATGTCATGTTGAGGTCTGGTAGAGGCATTCCTATCCTCTGATCTCGTGAGGAATGTTGCACCATGATGCTAGCAACTCTTTAGGCTTCTACATTACGGTGGCACGTTTGGATTTGTCCCCTATATCGCGGGAGCCCTGTCAGAATCACACCTGGCAGCCGCACCTTTTCGCAATAAGAGGGTGGCTTTAGAGCTTAGAGAGCCTTGCAAAATGTCCAGGTGCGAAACAAGGGGGCCTTACAGGTGGAGACATGCAACTACAGGGTTTGGAGCTTAAGGCCTCCAACCATATCCAGTGATGGTGGCTGGCCAGGATATGAGCCATGCAGTGAACATAGACAAGCTGATACAATAATCCCCAAATAGGGACCCCTGATTTGTGGAAACGCTAGACCCTAAACCCGAGCATTGGACTTTTGTCTATGACTCCAACCCTCCAGGGTGTTTAGTCCCTCGTAAGTAAATGGAGTATTGAATTCCCCAAAGTCATAATAAGACCCCAAATATCCATATTCACCCTAAACCCCAAACCTTGAACCCTAAACCCAGAGAACTATAGGGCTTAGGGAAGTCCATCCCTAGGACCTCCATGAAGCGAAGCTTCCGGTGCCCTTCGTCTTCTTCGATGCCTTCAGCAGGGAAAGCAGCAGCACAGGAAGTAGCCATGCAAGGAAATTACAGGAAGTAGACGGGCGGTGGTTGGGGGTGATAGTGCTGGCTATGGCGCGGTTCATAGCAATCACAGCGATTACGGCAGCAGCCTAGGCCCCAAACCTTGAAACCGTCCATATTTAGTTTAGGGCAAAGTAATTCGGAAGCCTTAAACCCACAAACGCCCAGCAATAGCTTCCAACCCTGACGCTGCACGGTTTAGGCGGGCTGGAGGTTCTCCACAGATCTAGCGAAACCTGGCAACCTACCCGCGAAACTCGGGATCCCACCACAACCTTGAACACTCTGTAACCTGCTACACACGACCCGCATACATCCCAGAAACTCCTCTCAATCCAGAAAGCCCAAAACCTTCCCTAACCCCTAAACCCTAAGCCCGCAAGGACGAGTCTTATTCACACTGTTGATACTAAAGCAATCCTGCATGACCTTAAGGTTTAGGGTTCAGGGTTCAGAGTTTAGGGATCGTAGTCTGACAGGATAATTCCCAGAATATCAGGTACTTGGGGACATGCAGGATCTGTAGTATCCACCGTAGGTCCCCATCAAAGTCCCCGTAAGTGCTCTCTAACTTCCCCCCTATGCTTCCCTTAAGTTATAGGTTCCCCTACTACCCTCCCTATACTACTCGCTTCCAGGTGGGGTAGTGTAGAGTTTGGGGTTTAGGGTTTAGGGTTTAGGGCATAGGGTGCCGCAAACCCTAAACCTTAAACCCTACACCCTCAGATCAAACTTTCTCCGAATGCGTGCTGGGGCACAGGGATCGGAGTCTCAGGCACCGGACTCGCTGAAACCTCGGGATCAATAGGGTTTTGGGTTAAGAGCTTTGGGTTTAGGGTTCAGGGTTTAAGGTTTGGGGTTTAGGGTTTAGGGCCCAGAGGTAGCGATGAAAATTCTAGACCCGAACCCCTACCTAGACCATCCAAGATCGTACCCTTATCTGCAGCGCTCCTTCGATTCCTTAATCTCTGCCATGACCTTCTCCAGTTCGCTTGGTTCAAATGAATCTTCTTCGTCATTGCTAGGATCCCCTATTTGTGAAAACTACCTTGTGGTTTAGGGTTTAGGGTCTGGGGGTGGGCTGAAAGTGGCATGGCGCATCGCCAGCCCCCTCGCAGCAGTTCAGAGTTTAGGGTTTAGGCTAGGGTCTTAACCCTTAAAACCCTAGACCCTGAGGCTTAAGATCTAGGTCTTAGTGTCGCAGCTTAGGATTTACTGTTTAAGGTTTGGGGTTTAGATTGAGGCTTTAGGGCTTAGGGTCAAGCTTTGAGGGTGTAGTGTCATATGCCCAAGGCATCAACCCTCAACCCTTGATAAACTCGCATACACTATTCGTTTGAGCAACTTTTCTTCTGACCCCTAGAATACAAATCTGAGCAAGATTGGGGTCCCCTCATATCATCCCATGCAGGAAGGAGTCTTTATACGCAAGCGCATACACACAAGAGCATCCATGTATTTGAGAAACCCGTAACTAGTGCCTCTCCTGAATCTAAGACCCGCAACCGTAATCTAATGCCGTTTTAGGAGGAGCGTTTGCAGTGAGGGAGCTTACATAAAGGAGTTTGTAAGGGCTACAAAGGGTTCTGGGAGGTTACATAGAGGTGTATATGAGGCTCGTGCAAGGTCCCTACATGGTAATCACCCTCGTGTGGTTGCCTCGGGTATCCTGGGACTGAAGGTACCCTAAATCCTAACAAACCACAGCTGAGAACCACAAGAAGAACTGATTAAGGCAATTTTCAGGGGAGGAGCTACCAGGTGAGTAACCTTTGCATGAGGTTTATACAACACTTATGTGCAGAGACTAGCAAGGCTTGCATGGGAAATCTACCCACCTGAAATTTCCTAAGGCGAAAGAAGAAGCCATAAGCCCCCACCAACTACATCAATAACCTTAAACACTGAACCCTCCATAAACCCCCACCCACCCCCCGGCCTAAACCCTAAACCCTAAACCCTAAGCCCTAAACCCTAAACCCGAAACCCTAAACCCGTATCCTTATTAAACCCTAGATCCCTAGATTTGTCTCCTTATGTACCCCTACGTACCCCTATGTACCCTAAGCTCTTTGGGTTCCCCAAGCATCTGACCCTAAACCCTTAACCCTTAACCCTAATGTATACCCCTAATTCATAAACCAGTCCCTTTTAAAGGCCTAAGTATTAGGATCCCTATTACACTCCTTATAAAGGGGAGGGGGTTTATTAATCATGGGTTTACATTAGACGCTTCCTTGACCCTAAACCCTAGGGTTCCCCAACGTCTGACGTCCCTTTCAGGGAAGGATTGGGACCCGGGCAACTGCGGTCTCGAGCTTCTCGCCTGCAAATTCTCTCGAGTTTGGGGCTTAGGGTGTTAGGGCTTAGGGCGGTATTTAGGGTTAAAGGTCTAGGGTTGTGGCTAGGTAGTTAGGAAGGAGGGCCTATGCCCGTTTCCCGAAACCTGGAATCTCTTATTCACAATGATGCATAGGGTTTAGGGATTAGGCTTTGGGGATGGTTTGGGATCTAGGATCCAAAAAATTGAAGCTTATCATCCCTGACACTCCCCCATGTAGGGGGTTTAAGGTTTAGGGTTTAGGGTTTAGGGTTTAGGGTTTAGGGTCTTGGGCATCCTGTTTGTAGGGGGAAATTTCACTACCTAGATTTGGGGTTGGGGGCCTTGGCCGTAGGAAGAAGGACTGAGGGTTAATCACCTCCCACTACACAATTTGCCCAAACTTAGGGTTGTGCTGGGGTCATCCCTACACCCTTTCAAAGGAATTTAGGGTTTAGGGTTTTAGGGTTTTGCGGTTTAGGAATGTAGGGTTTAGGGTAGACGGCTTAGGCCTCCCAAGAATTTCGGAATGACCCCTTGAGGTGCGTGATGCATACGGGTCCTGAGCGTAGGACATGTTACATTTTGGGAAAGAGGAAAGCCGAAAAACAATCCAGCGCCCCGGAAATTTCTGGACTCCATGCCCTTAAACCCTACAAACATCAAACATTAGGGTTTAGGGCTTGAAAACTCTTAGTGAATGCCGTAGCATATTTCAGTGTTTGGGAGTCTGTATTGGAGCCCCCAATTTTTACGGAAACCCCGTCATGGAATTCTACAAACCCCTTGAACTGACCTGAAGGATTACCGAGATCATCTCGAGGGCTATTCTTTAGGGTTTAGGGTTTAGGACCACAATATTGGTAGTAGGCCCCGTACACCATGAAACCTTCAAGCTTAAATGCAAAACCCTGCATCCCACATCCTAGACCCCCAACCTAACCCGCAATCCCACACCCTGAACCTCAACCCCGGCAAGCCTCAACCCCTAACATGTAGCTCATGTGCCCCCGAAATCTTTTGATCCTTACCACCCAAGCCCCTGCAGAATACAAAAATGCACCCTCACAAAAAAATGTGTTGGGGAAACTAGGTGCGCTAGGGTCGGGAATTGTGGCGACATGGGCAACCGTTGTTACAGGTTGGGAAGGCTATCTATCATAAGCAGGTTTACGATAATTCGCCGAGGCATCCAGCCTCAGGGCGTCCAGGTCCCTTTCCCCCTCTACTCCAACTCGCAGACCACGCCTCAGCCTGGCCCACCCCCCCCACCCCCCCACCATGGCGCGAAGCCCTTGAACCCCCCGGAAAGCCCCTGGAGGCCTTCTGGAAACCCTCCTACATGCATGGATGAAGCTGAGTAACCTCTACAGACCCTAATAAATACTATGGCTTACAATATATACTATGTCTTATTTATGGGTTTCGCGTTTTGGGTACACTTAATTGAAATTTGCGGTGGATTATGACAAGAGCACTTTTACGAGATATGAGGAGTTTTAG
>CAJNIZ010010913.1:47834-58494 GCA_905231905.1 Symbiodinium pilosum | reverse complement strand
GGGGGACTATAAACCCAAAAACCCTGAAGCCCTAAACCGCGAATGACCCTGAAGCCTGCACCCTGGTCCCAACAGAGCTGCGACGCAACAGCTGGGCGCCTCACGATGAGCTCGATGGGAACGCCATATCTGAAGCAAAGGATTGCAACTGGGGACAGGATGGCCACCTGCAGTTGAAATTTCGTGGTTTTAGGATTAAGGTTTTGGGCTTTAAGCTTTAGGGTTCTAGGGTTCTAGGTCTAAGGGTTTTAGGTTATTTGTTTAGGGTTCGGCTTGTACTCTGAACCCTAAACCCTAGGGCTTTAGGGTTCAAAGGTTTAGGGCTTTAGGGCTTGTCGGGTCTGCGGGTTTGGGGGTTTAGGGCTTGGGTTTTAGGCTCTGGGCTTTAGGGTCAGGCTTAAAGGATGCCGGATTTCAGGCTCCGTTGTGTTCGGATGTTTAGGGTTTAGGGTTTAGGGTTTAGGGTTTAGTTTGAAGGTTCAAGGTTGAGGTCTGGGTTGGGAACTTGTACAATGGCTATATAGGGACCGTGGGGAATAATTACATGCAGAGTATATAAAGCTGATATAAAGTTCCCACATGGCAATTCCCCTCCTCTAACTGCCTTGGGCTTGGGGTGTTGGGGCGTCATTGTACCGTTTAGGGCCTCGACTTTCACCTACCATAATGTAAACCCCTGATTAATGAACCCCATCCTTATACGGACCTAAATATTAGGATCCCTATTTTAATCTCTAGTAAGGGGGGGGTCTTATTAATCAGGAGTCTACATTAAGACGCAGCTGAAAATAGTTGTCATCATTAGCGTTCAGGTCCCTAAACCCTAAACCTTTAGGGCTTGGGGCTTCGGGATCAGACTTTTGTTCCATAAGGGCCTTCAGCCTGAACCCCTTAAACCCTGTACTAGACCCTCAACCCTAAAACCCGTGAACTCTAACCCTTCAACCCAGAAAACCTCTACATCCCTGTGAAACCCCTGTATCCCGAACTAATCCCTAACCCCTGAACCTTAAACCTTAAATCCTACACCCTAAGTCCTTAAACCCTAAACCCTAAATCCTGAATCCTAAACCCTAAACCTTAAACCCTTGAAAAAGACCATACCATGGTCTTGTTCCCCGCTCCGGCCGTCAGCAACGGTAAGCCAAGATCCTGGATCTGGGCCTAAGCGCTGGACTTCAGGGACTTGAATTCAGGGGGGGTTTAGGGTTTAGGGGGGCTAAGGGTTTAGGGGATTTAGGGTTTATGCAAGCAGTCTGCAAACGATCCGAACGAGAATGATGCCTGGATCCTTAGCCAGAACACGGGATATACAAATTATTGATTACGCCGGCTTTCAAGCCAAGCGCGGCGACAGGGTTTAGGGGGTTTAGGTTTAGGGCTTAGGGGTTTGGGGTTTAGGGTTGTTAGGGTTGGGGTTCAGGGGTTATGTAGGGCTTTGGGTTTGGGGGTTTCAGGGCCTAGGGCGAAAGGCCAGGACCTGAGGGAGCCCTGGGCATAACCCACAAAAGCGTACAGCGCTCCATTGCGGTGGCGTAAAGGATCACTGAGGAAGGTCCCCCAAAACAGGGCTTTTGGGGGTTAGGGTTTGGGATTAGGGATTGGGGCTTAGGGTTTAGGGGTTAGGGTTCAAGGCTTAAGGCCTAGGGTTTGGGCCTTCGGGCGTAGGATTCATTGCAAGCAATCCCCTCCCCCAAATAGCGAAACCCTCTGATAATTAACAAACATTCCCCATATAACAGCTTTCTGCAACCAGGAACATATGTTCAGCTTGTGCGCGTTGGGTACACTAATGAGAGAGGGGATTTGTACTGCTTTGGGTTTAAGACTTGTTTTTTTTTTCGAAAACCTTAAACTTTAACCCTAAACTCCTAAACCCTAAACCCCTAAAGCCTAAACCCGTAAACCCTAAACCCTGGAACCTTTGACGAGTCCTGGTTGAAGGTTTCATTGAAGCCTTGGGGCTTTATCTTTCAGGGGCGTCATTTGCTTTGACGATATAGGGTCAGCGTTGATTTCCATGGTATTGTAGGGCCTAGGGTTTAGGGTTTTTGGTTTAGTTTGACACGCGGGGCACTTGGGGGTTCAGCTGCAGGCTTCTTTTTCATTGTTTGGCACGTCTTGGTAGTACTGCTTCAACCAAAACACCAAACTGGAAAACCCCCAAAGGCCTGACAACTGAGCCGCTAAACCACCAAACCCTCAAACCCGAGCAAAGCCTAAACCCTAAACCGCCCCAAACCTTTGGGTATCGGAGGGCCGGGCTTGGGGGCTGGAGCTTTGAAATTTCGGAAATTGAGTCAGGGCTCTAAAATTAGGCGTCTAGCACTCTATAGTCCCCCTAAGGTAGATAGAATATGGCTGTGGGTATATTACAATAAGATCCCCATATACCCCAAATTCTATCTACTCAAGGTGGACTTTAATCCCTGCGCCGTTTTCCTCCTGGCCTTGTCAGTCCCTTTCTGACATTTGCATTTGGGAGCTTCTAAAAAGCAGGGGTCCCTTTAAAGGGGTTACAAGAGGGGTTCTGTAGGGTATGTGGGGAGACGTAGCATGTAGGGATTCTGGGTCAAGGCTTTTAGATTTTCCTTTCTTGACCTTCAGGAACCCTACATAATTCCCCAAGGACCTTAAGATCATCTCTGGCGGGGGAGCCAAAAAGCCCTGAAGACGAGAATAAGCTAGAGATGATTAGGCCCCTGACTGGCATGTGAGGTCTAGATACGATACGGTAGCAATATCAAGTGCCCAACGGTTTAGGATTTAGAGTTGATGGGAAAAAGTCAAAATCCGAACCTCATGTTCCGGTTTTACTATGCTAGGATGAAACTTTATGGCCAACCATGGCCTAGAAGCCCTTAACCCTCAACCCCAAAGCCCCAAACCCTACATCCCTAGATCTCCAAACCCTTGAGCCTTAAACCTTAAATCCTTAGACCCTAGCTCTATCCCTCTCTACCCCTGCATAACTCCTTAGGGTTTAGGGTTAAGGGTCCCCCTTTGAAACGACCCCTCATTATTGGAGGCCCCCGAATCCTCCCAACCCCCTTCCGGGGAACTGGCTGACATGAGGAATTGCTTTGTGGGAACGCTTCGCGTTTTGAGCCACAGGCAGCGGTTTAGCATTTGGGGAGTTTTTGTTGGGGGGGTTTAAGGTTTAGGGTACAGGAATTTAGGGATTTGGGGTCTGGTGGGTCGGGGCTAGCTTGCAGGGGGGCCTACACATTCTCAGAATAAAGTTTTGGCGTCTACTGTACCCTGTATAATCCCTGTAGAATAAAATCCCGCTTTCCCTGCTAACCCCCAGTAAAACTATAACGATGGGAACCCTAACCCCAAAGCTAAACCCTAAACCCCAAGCCCTAAACCACAAGCCACGTTTGGCATTTAGATTGGGCTTCTACATCAGGGCTCCGGGCTCAGAGCTTCGCTGGAAAGGTTTAGGGCTTACGGGTGGGGTTTAAGGTTTAGAGCTTAGGGTTTAGGGCTCAGGGCTTAGGGTTTCCTGGGTTTGGCTTAAGGTTTAGGGTTTAGGCCCAAAACCCTAAACCCTAAACCCTTTAAGAACCCTAAACCCCTTAGGGAGCTGGAAGGTGTAGGGCTGGCTCTCTTCTCCCTGGCCTCCTTTGAGAGTTCTACTGGGGTTAGGGTTTAGGGTTTAGGGTTTAGGGTTTAGGGTTTAGGGTTTAGGGGTTTAGGGTTTAGGGTTTAGGGTATAGGGTTACATAGGGGTTATATTGGGATAATGGAAAAGAAAATGGAAACTACTATAATCAGTTATATATTGGGGTAATCTTAGGGTTATATTGGGGTTATATAGGGGGTATATTGGGACGATGGAAGAGAAAATGGAAACTACTATTTGGGTGGTTGTCGAAATTATGGTCCTTTTTTGGAACCCTATTATAATGCGGCACCTGATATTTAGGGTACCCAAAAAGGGATCATAATTTTGACAACCGCCTATTTAGGGTTTAGGGTTTACGGGTTTAGGGAGAACTTCCGGGTCCAAGGATGCAAAATTTCGGGCTTAGGGCTGGGACCCTAAACCGTTAACCCTACACCCCAAACCCTAAACCCCAAACGCTAAACCCTAAATAGTAGTTTCCATTTTCTTCTCCATTATCCCAAAATAACCCATATATGACCCTAAGATACTGTAATATAGGTTTAGGGTTTGGGGTAGTTTCCATTTTCTTTTCCATTATCCCAATATAACCCCTATGTAACCCCATGTAACTCCAGTATAATCCTATATTGTCTGGGCTAGGGCTTGGGTGTCAGGATGGTAGGGCTGCTAAGGGGAGCTTCGAACGAAAGAGTTGGCATAAGGGTGCTTTCGGGGTGTATTAGGTTTAGGGTTTGGGCTTGAGGACCATGAGCAACGCTTGCGCATGGTATCTACATGGTACCTCCCTTGTGCAGGTGCCTTAGACAAGAAAATTGCCTATGAATGACGCAAGGTGCAGACGTAATCTTTTTTTGCAGCTAGCTGCGCCAACGTCCGGTGCTCGGGCTAAGGGTTCAGGGCTTGGATCCAAGGACTTGGGGTTTAGGTGGAAATGGTTCTAGGTTCCGGGCTGGGGGAAGGTTTTCTTGTATTTATATGGCTTAGGGCACTTGGGGCATTTCTGCTCGGAGGCGCAGAATTCGGGTTACAACCATACGTTTACCACATAGAGCCCCACTTGCAACTGCGTCCGAACCTCCAGGTACTGTTGAAAGGCTAAGCTTCGGCACTCTAGGGCTATCACACGGCGGGTCCATGTTATAGGAGACCCTAAACCCTAAACTGCAGAGGACCGGAAAGGCTGAGGCATCCAAGTGACACAAGGATCATGCAAAGTCATGTAAGGGGTATTATAACGGTTTTGTAAGGTGCCCCAACCCCCGGACAACACTAACTAGATTCACTCCGCCTCTTCCCTTGAAGCACCAGTAGCTCAAGCCGTAGAAGTTTAGGGTCCAGGGCTTAGGGTTCATGGATTAGCCACAAATCCAATTCAAGGGTCAGGCTCATCGCTGTCATGAGTGCGGAATTCCTAGAAAACAAGTACCGTAACTCTCTGTTACTACAAAGAGATACCTGATATGGTAGTTTCCCAAAATAAGGGGACCTAATGTAGACCCCAATATACTATAATCCTTATTATGGGGACCCCCAAAATGGTACCCCTAATTTTGGGAAACCCCCATATGTCTTGAAAACCTCTCAATTGAGTGCAGCCTTGGAGCTTCAGAGTCTTCATATAGGGGTGATATAAGGGTGATATAGGGGTTATATAGGGGTTATATAGGGGTTGTCTAGTTGAGTTTGAGGGTTTTGGGCTTAGGTCTTTCGATTTGGGTCTTTTTAGGTTTAGGGCCTTCCCTTCATCCAGGCCTTTGTGACTCAGAGATGCTATGCACATCGATGGCTCCAGCATGCACCCGCGCACCACTTCCAGCTCAGCGTATAAAAAATGTGGCATAGGAAATGTGCAACGAGAATGATTGTAGTTGAGCCAACGAGTTTGAGGTGGGTGGCTCCCCATATAGGCCTCTAGGGTTTAGGGTTGATAGACCTTATATACCTCCTAGTCTCCCTATATAAACCTCATAAACCTCCCCAGCGATTGACTCACAAAACTGCCGCCCAAGAAATGCTTCCCATCCAGAGTCCTCCGACAGCTCTGACAGGCTAAGATTGTGATCTGTCCCTGCACGGACAAACGACAACAATTCCTGGGTTTGGGGTTTAGGGTACTGGACGGCCTCAAGATTTGCCAACATCATTCTGAGGTCCACTTGCCTAAACCCTGAACCCTAAATAGTAGCTTTCATGTTCTTTTCCATTATCCCTATATAACCGCGTTATAGTTATACGAGCAGCCTAAGCTTCAACGTTATGCAATTCCTGCGCGTGTGGTTGTCAGAGTTACTGATGCCCGAATATGGGGAGGGTTTCCCAAAATTAGTGGTACTTTTTTGAGGGTCCCTCTCATAACGATTTTAATATTTTGGGGTCTATATTGGGCTCTCCCTATTTAGGGAAACTAGTCAATATCATCAAAACGCCGAAGACGCTGTCTAAGCAATTCAGAGCCCTTGAGTAGCCTCCCTGCAGGTGCCCCTGCCCTAAACCCATCAATGCTAAACCCCAAAACCCTACAACCCTAAACTTTGATTCCTAAACCTGAAGCTCCAAACTCTACCCTCTAATCCTTCAATCCCAAATTCCACGCTGCAATCTCTAAACCCCGCACTCGAAACTCTCGTCCTTAAGTCCTAAACCCCTAACCCTGATCCCTAAACGCCAAACCCTAGACCCTAATTCCTAAGCCCTAATTTCTAAACCCTAAACACTCAAGCCCTGAACCCTAATCCCCAAACCCTAAACTTCTTCAAGTGATGCTGCGGGTGTGCGCGAGCTCTCCTACAGTAGGGACTGGACGCATTTTGACCGCAAGGTTTCGGGGGTTTAAGGGATTACGGGTCAAGGGTTTAGGGATTAGGGTTTAGGGATTCAGGATAGGGGTTTAGGGATTAAGGACTAAGAGTTTATGGATTAGGGGCTAAGGCAAGTCAGGGCTTAGGGGCTCAGGTATTTTAGGGATTAGGGATTAAGGTACTTTAAACCCAAAACCATAAACCCTAAACCCTAGGGTGCATGTAAGGTGTCGGGATGAAGGGTTAGGGATTCCTGGACCCAATCAAGGATCCCAAACATGGACCCACCCTCCTAGGCTTAAGGATTTAGGGTTTAGGGTTCAGGGTTTAGGATTTAGCGTGTAGGGCTTAGGGCTTAAAATGGCCTGAGTACTACATCGGCGACACAAGGGGATGATTGAGAGTTTCAAGTTTTATTGGATGCTCTTGACCCCGTCTCAGGAGGGACCTCATTTTTGGAAACCCTCAAACCTATGTACACCCCTATATGCCCTCTAAAGGGACCCCATACTTATACGAATGTGTGGGGCCTGAAGAAGCCCTTTACAGGGACTCCGAATATGGGGAACCCCAGTGAAATCTTAAGCCTCAAAACCCTGAACCGCGGGTTTAGGGTTTAAGGCGTGGGAAACCCCTAATTAAATCCTAAACCCTATATCCCTCCATATCATCCCTATAATTCTTTAAGGGAACCCCGAATTTTTGGGAGAAAACCCCTGTAGCCCCTTTTTCAAAGGATCTCTTCGTCCACTCCCCTGACCGACAGCCGGGGCAAGATCCACCAGCCACTGACATATGCTTGGAGTTTCGTAAGGATGTACAGCGCAGGGTTTAGGCCTAAAGAATTAGAAAGGGGTTTCAGAGTTAGTGCATTATACTAGAGTCATGTAAGGATGATATGGGGAGGGTATTATACCAAAAGGTGTCAATAGAGTAATCCAGGTACCCATACAAAGGGCTTTGTACCTGAGATGTTGGTGTCTTTACCTTTGCTTAAAAGTCTAGGTTATTCTAGATAGGGATTTCAGGGTCTATTACACCATGAACATATAAAGGCCATTTGAGGAGAACAAAATTTCGGGCTGCTACCTTTCTTCAGGTTTGGGCTTTGGGCCTTGGGGCTTAGGAGTTAGGACCTAGCGTTTAAGGCTATGGGTTTCTGATCCAGGGCTTAGGATATTGGGGCTAAACCCTAAATCCTAAACCCAAACCCTAAGAGCTGCGGTTTGGGATAAGAGGCCGAAGGTGAGCCGCTTGGGCTGTGAAATTTGCGTAGGGCACGAGGTCCCAGCGCTCAGGGGGATTGGCTTCAAATTGGGGATTATAATTTGGACTTGAAGGTTTGAGGTTCAAGGTTCATTAACCTGGTGTGAGGTTTAGAGACGCGGGTTCCAGTTCATATGCAAATGAAGGTTGCTTTTTGGCGGCTAAAGAAAGTAAGGTTCTATCCTTCTTCCGAGATACGCTACACAAAAAATCTATATGGCTCTACATTGAGGACTAGACTACTCCAATTACACTGCTCTTCTAACTTCATAAACCACCATATACTCCAGACTCCATGATCTTCGCCATGTGATTGTCCATTTCTGGGGTGGTGTTCAGGCCCCTAAGCTATAAACGCCAAACCCAAGACCTGAATCCGAAACAAACCCCAAGCCCTAAACCGCAAACTGCAAGCCCGAAAAAACCCTTAACCCTAAACCATAAATAGTAGTTTCCATTTTCTTTTCCATTATCCCTATATACCCCCCTATATAACCCCCCTATCTGCTTGTAAGGGATCTACTCAAACCCTGAGCCCTAAACCCTAAACCCTAAACCCTAAACCCTAAACCTTAAACTTAAAATTTGGTGGCTGGGTGTAGGGCCTTGCCAAGGCGAACGGCATCCCACATTGAATCATCCCAGCATGATTCCCCGAACGGGCGGCAGAGTGAACCCTTTTAGGGTCTAGGGTTTAGACTGACGGTTTGGGGTTAAGGGTTTAGGGTTTAGGGTTTGGGGTTAAGAGTTAAGGGGTTAGGGTTTAGGGTTTGTTCAGTTCCAAATGGGAACCAAAGCCCTAAAAACTAGTAAGCCCTGATCCCAAGATATTCTTGAAAATGCAAACAAGACCCCAACAACTGCTGAACACCAAATCCCCAACCACGCATAAATTTGAACTCCAAGACCCAAAGTGCTGATCAAATTTGTACCTCCTCTTCTCAAAAAATGTGGTCTTCTGCCGTTTGAGTGTTACGGGTATGCAGTGGTTTTAGGGGTGCAGGCTTTTGCACATAAATGCTTGAGAGTTGACGGCTCTGCTTTCTTCAGGCGATTTGCGCTTAGAGTTGAGGGTTCAGGCCTAGGGCTTAAGGTTTAGGGCTACCCGAAGACCTTATATTCTGTGGGATTTGGGCTCAAATTTCTTCAAATATATAGCCGTAGAGCCTGAGGGTTAGGTTTTTGGGTTGAACTTAGTTTTCAGGTGTTGGAGATTTGCGGGAGCAATGGTTGGGGACTTAGGGTTTACGAGTTTAGGTCTTTAGGGTTTGGGGGTCTAGTCGTTGACAATCAGATGGTTTTGCGGCCCAACCCTCAACATAAAAAGCAGGTTATCATGTGGTTTTCATACGGCTTTTGTTGTAGGCGTTGAGTTTACCAAAATCCTGATCTTGCCTGTACTAGTGCTTCTAAAATCTCCTATAACCTGTATATAAATCTCAAATGTGTCACCTTTATCCCTTTTGTGGTTTTCAAAGCCCTCTTCTTCCTTACATCCTCTTCCTAGTTACCAAAACTCTCTTCCCTATATCCTTTTTCGTGGAATCTTTGACCCTGACCCCTAAACCCTGAATCATACGATAGCCCGATAGCTATAGGGTCCTAATTTTGGGCATTGGTGCTACCCAAAGTCCTCCTATTACCTACTTATATTCACCCTTGACCTTTCGCCAAGCTCCATTTGAAACAGGATTGGTTTATGATGTAGGGTTTAAATCTAAACCCCAAACCCTAACACCTAAACCCTAAAACCCTAAACCTTAGCTATCTCAGGGATATTGAACTTGTCTTTCACTAAGCCGCCGATTCGTCCGCAGAAAGGTGATCGCGAGGGCCTGACGAAGTTTACATGGATTGAGGCTTCGGGTTAGGGATTGGGTTGTGGTTCTGGAAGTAGGCTAGGATTTAGAATTTGTGGTATGTCCAAAAAACAGGAACCCCCCCCTTGCTTATATATCCCCAATTTACTACAACATCTTATTCTGTGGACTCCGAAGAGGGCACTCCCCAATTCTTGGAGAAACAAGCATATTTAGAGTTGAGAGTTCAACATGTAACCCTAGACCCTGAACCCTAACCCCAAACCCTGAACCCTCAACTCTAACACTAAACCCTATAACCCCGAACCCTGAAGCCTAACACTAAACCCTATAAACCCTGAACCCTAAGCCCCGTTTCTCATAAAGAGGGTGGAGCGGGGGCTAGGACATGCTGGGAATCCCAAACCTTTAGCCTGGGTTGGGGCTCAGGGGTTTTAGGAGTTTGGGGGTTTAGAGTTCAGGGTTTCGGGTTTGGGGTTCCGGGTTAAAAGGGTAGGGTGTAGAGTTTAGGGTTCGCGGATCTAGCGCAAGACGGTTGATGCCAAGAAATCCCGCATGATGCCGGCACCTTATACATTGGGAATGTTGGTAGTAGACTATGGTCATGTAGGATTGCTAGTATGAATTCTGAGTCATAAAGCCCTAAACCCTGGACTGGAACTCCTAAACCCTAAACCACAAATCCTCAAACCAATGAAACTCCAAACGGGCGAAAGCTACCAGATCTTGTTATCATCAACCACATACCCCTTGAAAACCCAAGAACATTCGCGGTCTACACTGCTTGAAAATGTTGGGCCGAATACTCTAGACTCCTAGTATCCCCCTTCATAACCCCTATACTTCCCTATAGAACCCCCTACATGAACCCTAAGCCCTAAACCCTAAACCCTAAACCCTGAGCCCTAAACCCTAAACCCTAAAGCCTGAAGCTCCTTCGGAAAAAATACTCAGTACTTGGAGGGTGCGAAGTTTTACCATCAGGGGGGAGGGGGTGAGCAGGCCAAGTCCAAGAGTCCCTAGGTCAAACCCTCTTGGGTTTAGGGTTTAGGGTTTAGGGTTTTGGGTTTGGGGTTTTGGGTTTTGGGATTTTTTTGCTAGGGCCATGCGCGCGAGTCGGCGCGCTTTGGCGTCTGCCCAAA
>CAJNIZ010010913.1:29666-39947 GCA_905231905.1 Symbiodinium pilosum | reverse complement strand
GGTTATTAACCTACTTACTAAGTCTCCCTGACCCTCCAAGTAAAAGCTCTAAACCCTAAACCCTAAACCCTAAACCCTAAAACCCTAAACCCTAAAACCCTAAACCCTAAAACCCTAAACCCTGAACTGCAAGGAAGCCCGCCGCGTTGGCTTATCAAGGCCCTTCTTGACCTGTGGCGGTTGAGGGTTTAGGGCTCAGTAGGCGACAGGATTTCCCAAAAGAAGCCTTACATACGAGGGCTCAAGGTGGTTATATAGGAGATATTTGGGGGATATAGTAATTTCCCCAAATAGGGGGACCCCAATATAGAACCCAAAATACTATAGACCTTATCATAAGGGCCCCTAAAATGGTACCCCTAATCTTAGGAAACCCCCATATAGTGTGTAGGGATTAGGGCTTAGAGCCTCCCAAACTTTAGGGATGCCTTTTTTAGGGGGTCTCCTCTCCGTAACTAGGACCATTACATATTCAGTATATTTAGGTCTTTACTAAGGTCCCCCTATTGGGGGAAACTACCGATTGGGGTGTTTTGCCACAATGGGGTTTAAAGTCAGGCAAAGAACTTGCGCTTTAGGTTTAGGGTTCATGGCATCCCGGGTTCTTCAGGCTTTGCACCTGGGTTTAGGGTTTGGGGTATAGGATTTAGGATGTAGGGTTTAGGATTTAGGGTTTGGGGTTTACGGTTTAGGGTTTGGGGTTTAGAATTTAAGGTTTAGGGCCTAAGCCTGATGCCTATCAATCCCAGACCTTACACCCACGAGCCCTGCGCCCTGAATACTAAAGTCTACATCCGAAGCTCAGGTCCAGAAAGTCAAAGAATATAGAATATTAGAATATCTCATAATATACTATAATATAATATCATATCATATAATATACTATAATATAATATATTCTAGTATATTCTAATATATTATAGTATATTATGGTATATTTTCGTATATTAATTAAGATATAACAGTATGTTCTAGTATGTAATAAAATACTTGCAACAATGAGGGTTCCTAGCCGGGTTTCCCAATGTTTGGCTGCACAATATAACTGAAGCCCAGAACCCTGAGCCATAGTCCTTGAGACTTCGCAAGCAGCTCTGTAGGGAGGCGTGGGTAACAATTTCATAGGTTCCTCCACCAGCAACGTCTTTGGGCTACTTTGGGCTTAGGGTTAACCCCCAGACCCGTAATTAATAAACCCCTGCCTTTTTAATATGGATTATAATAGGGATCCGAATAAGAAGGCCCTTAAAAGGAGGGAGTTTATTAATCAGGGGTCAACATTACCTAACCGCCCTCTCCAATACTACGCACAACCTGAATTAAGCTCATCTATCTTAGAATGATGAAAGGGGGTGTCCCCCCCAAAAAAGAGCCTTTCTTTGGCCACTTGCAACAATTTTCATCAATACCCTATGAAACCAGGGGGTTGATCCATACCCTATGGATCGCTAGATGTCGCTGTTTACAAGGCTTTGGAACTAGGGGGTATGGAACGACAATACGCTGATCCGCACCCTATGGATCAAGGCATGGAACGGATGTCCGCGCACCCGCACCCTGCTCCATACCCAAATCTGGCTATTTCTAAATAGAAAGTACTCAGCCTGATTTTGAGGAATCTCCAATTTTTGGGACACACACCTGAACCCTAAACCCTCAAAGAGGCTAATCAAGGTGGAACCTTGGGGGTAGATAGACACCCTCCCATGACGCTTCTGCAGTGAAGCCACACAATTCAGGGTTTAGGGTTTAGGGTTTAGGGGTTCAGGGTTTAGGGTCCCTAAGCAGCGTTTCTGATTTCAAGTACAGGTGGCAATCGTGGTCCCAAGACACGCCTAATCTCCATCAAGGACTCCTCAACCGCAAAACCTAAACCCTGACCCCCAGACTCCAAGCCTTGAGCCCTACAAGTCCGGGGCTTCAGTTCTGGACCCTAAACCCTAAACCCTGAACCCCAAACCCTGTATGTATACATATACATATATGTATGTATATATATATATCCGGCACTTCAAAGCTTTTGAGGCTTCAGGGTTGCTGAAGTTGTTCCTGAACAGGTTCACTATGTAAAACGAGTGAGGTAATGAACCATCATCCCAAAATGCCACCTAGGTTGATGCTTGAGGGTTTAGAATTTAGGTTGTGGTTGAATCAATTCCCCACCATTAGGGTTTAGGGTTCAGTAATGGGTACCACAAGGGACTTTTGTAGGTATATTGATGCCCTATTAACTCCACATTTAGGGCTATTACTGTTTGGGGGATTGACCTAAGATGTGTGGTTCAATCTCATGGGACAATTCAGACACAATGCACAGGTTGAAAGGTCGTGTGCTGCAGTAGGAACTGCAGAAACACAAAGCCCTAAATAACTTCTACCACATCTGCGTGGACCATACCAACATCTTTTTGTTCTACACCCACAACTGATTTTGCACGGCGCTGCTGTCGCCGCCGAAGCTAGCATTGCCCCAGGTCACCACGGATCCATCAGCAAGAATGGCAGCAAAAGCACCAACCGAGGCTTGAATCTGCTCAACATTCCTCAGTTCATCTTGCGCGGCACTGCTGTCGCCACCATATGCAGCCTTGCCCCACGTCACCACGGAGCCATCAGCAAGAATTGCAGCAAAAGCGGAGGCGGATGCTTGAATCTGCTGCACATTCCTCAATTGATGTTGCATGGTACTGCTGTCACCACCAGAGTCAGTATTTCCCCAGCTCACCACAGATCCATCGGCAAGAATAGCAGCAAAAGCCACACGAGAGGCCTGAATCTGCTGCACATACCTCAGCTTATCTTGCACAGCACTACTGTCGCCACCACAGTTGGCATTGCCCCAGCTCACCACGGACCCATCAGCAAGAATGGCAGCGAAAGCCCCACAAGAGGCTTGAATCTGCTTCACATACCTCAGCTGATCTTGCACGGCACTGCTATCAGCACCAGAGTGATCACTGCCCCACGTCACCACGGATCCATCAGCAAGGATGGCTGCAAAAGCGTTGTGACTGGCTTGAATCTGCTGCACATTCCTCAGTCGATCTTGCACAGCAAGGCTGTCGCCACCGCTGCCAACATGGCCCCACGTCACCACAGAGCCATCACCAAGGATGGCGGCAAATGCGGCAGTGGAGGCTTGAATCCGCTGCACATCTCTTAGCTCATCTTGCACAGCATTGCTGTCGCCACCAGTGCCACCATCGCCCCACGTCACCACGGATCCATCGACAAGGATGGCTGCAAAAGCCCGACAAGTGGCTTGAATCTGCTGCACATGCCTCAGTCGATCTTGCACAGCACTACTGTCGCCACCACACTTAGCATAGCCCCAGGTCACAACGGATCCATCAACAAGAATGGCAGCAAAAGCCCCACGAGAGGCTTGAATTTGCTGCACGCACCTCAGTTGATCTTGCACGGCACTGCTGTCACCACCACAGTCAGCATTGCCCCAGGTCACCACGCATCCATCAGCAAGGATGGCTGCAAAAGCGGATGCATAATTAGCTGTGGAGGCTTGAACCTGCTGAACATTCATCAGTTGAGCTTTCACAGCACTGCTGTCGCCACCAAAGTCAGCTTGACCCCAACTCACCATAGATCCATCGCCAAGGATTGCAGCAAATGCAGCAGGTATGCTGAAACCGGGTGAGTCTTGAGAAGCCAGTATGTTCACTGGCCGCATTTGCCAGTTTAGGGCATCATCATTATGCAATCCACATTCTCGGATGGTCCTTGCTTCATCCAGTACGGATCCGCAAGATTGAACAAGTCTGCCCTTCCCGACTGACAGAGCGCTCTGCGCGCGGATCTTGAAAGTTCCGACATTGATATCCAAGCCAGTTTCAAGAGAAACTCTCCTGCCGCTCAGTAGGCTCACATGGAGAGTGATCGACATGATGAAGCCTGGGACACCGGCACGTTGCACAGGGGCCTAAACAACATGACCCTGATGTACAACGCGGAATCCTTTTAAGGTTTATTCGATGTGCTCTATACCCATAACTGCCATAACTACACACAGATTCTAAAACGATGAGACTGGTAACTATGTAGGCCATTAAACTGTTCTCAAATTAACCTGCTGGCAGCAATTCCGGCTATAACTTGGCAGCCAGCGGCAGAAACGAAACCTCAGCACTCACAAGCTTTTCTTGCAGCGGCAAGATAGCCCCAACCAAGCACATTTAAGCTATAGTGTAAACTCCTAGTATCCCCCTTAAAAACCCCTTATAATACTCCCCTATACAATCCCTTATATAAAGCCCTTTAAGGAGTTTAGACCCTAAACCCTATATATCCCCATATAGTATAACCTTATATAATCCCCTATAAAACACCCCTTTAAGGAGTTAAGACTATAGCTGATTTCCGCCACCAAGGGCTACTTGAGCAGTACTGCGGGCACCCCGTTCACACCCGCCGGCACCCCCAAAATGAGGACATGTGGTTGAGGTTTGGGGTTTAGGGTTAGGGTTTAGGGGTTAAGGTGTAGGGAACCTCTAAGAAGGGCTTGCGGAAAACCTCCCCCCCGAAATCCCAGCCCTGAGCGCAGTCTAGCCTTTCAAGCCAAGCCATTTTTTCAACCCTCGCTCCCCCGGATCCCACCCAGCCCACTGCGTTTCGTGACAGTAGGGAGTCACATGGAGAAAACGCAAAATGAAATGCATGCTTGGAGTTTATAGGGATGATGTAGGGATATGCAGGATTGTATACTATTTGGGGGGAGATTAGTGCAAATCAGGGAGAGTCAAATGGACGTGAAATTGAAACTGAAGGGCAAACTATTCCAACGCTAATACCTCAGACTCCCTGCAGAAACTCCGACTCTCCAGTTGAGGATACTGCGCGATCTTCAATGTGTAGGGTTTAGGGATTCGGGTTTAGGGTTTCGGGCTCAGGGTTTGGGGCGCACTTGTCATCGGATCCTGTATCACCCCAACCTTATTGCACTCCACCTAAACCACCACCACCACCACCACCAGCACCACCAGCACCAGCACCACCACCACCACCACCACCAGCACCACCAGCACCACCAGCACCACCATCACCCACCAGCATCACCACCATCACAGCCCACCACCGCCACAACCAACTACCAGCACCACCACCTGTTCCGCCTCCGTCGGAAGAGATCTAGAAAACCTGGGCGAACATGACTCTGCTGCCGAAAGGTTCGGCGCATGCACCTGTTTGTAAAAGCCTCGCGCCGGCCGTCCAAATGCAGGCGAAATCTTTTCGGGTGGGGACCTGGGTCACCTGTCCAAACGCGCCTACTACTTGCATCCCCTACCTCAAGCGCCTACTCCTGCCTGACGGCCCTGCGCTGCTGCAGTCCCTGAGAATAGCTGCCACGCAGCAGGCAACCACAAGTTCAGGCACAAAATGAAATCACGAAAAAGAAATGGCACGGGGCGCCACGGGCACGGCCGGGACGCCCGCCTGCAAGACTACAGACAACGCAAACAGCAGGGAAATGCGAGAAGACATCACAAGCCTCGGGTCTTTTTCCATGTCACCCAGGTCCTCTCCAGCGCATCACTGCAACTCATCACCATGTTCCACCAAAGCTGCACAAGCACCCGGCAGGATCACTTTCTGCTTGAGCAGCCTGCACCGTCGGCATCGCTTCCACTTGCGGACTGGCCTGAGCAACAAACGTTGAACGCTGCAACCGACACACATGGCTTCACGAAAGAACACGGAAGCCAGCATGCCTCGGTAGGATCAGCGTCCTCGATGAGGGGTCTGCAGGGCCTCCAGAAACCAAGTTGAACGCTGGTGATTCAGCAGTTGCAATGAGTTCACGAAAAGATCCCGAGCTCTCCGCAAAGTCTGCAGTCGGCGAAGCCGGTCCATATCACTCTCGGACACACGCCTCAAGTCACAAGGTTTTCTCAGAACGACAAGCTCGCGATGACCGAGACCGAGAGCCCGGCACAGTGTTGCCGTTTTCACTGTGCTTGGTTTTGTTCATTTCCTGAAGCCAAGGACTACTAGAAGCAAGCCTTGGCGTAGAGCAAAGCTGAGATGGCAGCTTTTCGTGAGCGGAAAAAGCGAGCTCTTGTAGAAATGAGCTGGTCAAAAGGCGCACAATTAAACCGTCAACCACATCGACACGTCCGAAGGAAGCAAAGCCTGTGTGTTTGGGTGCCCATTGACCACCTTAACACATCAAACACACACAAGCAGTTGAACGTGCCAGCACTCCCAAGGTTCCGAGAGCCGGCCGCAGTGCGTGGCCCGGGTGGCTTGGACCACCCTGACCGTCACAGCTGTGTGCATAATCAAGCTCACAAAAATCACCCACGCGGAAGTAGCCTCGGGCCGGGATCGCACAAGACCTATGCAAAGCACAGACCAGCGCGAGTCCACAATCAAACAGTTCGGCGGCCTTGGCGGGCCGTACGTCGCATAAAGCGGACCTGGCCAAAAGCACATCAAGCGAACAACCGAGCAACGTGTCACTGGTTTCCAGGAAGCACAGACAAAAGGAAAGCGGGCCAACACAACGCAACCAAGGCAGAACAACCGTCCCCCGGACCTTACAAAAGAAAAGAACCGAGCGTATGGCGTCTTGCAACGTTTGCTTCGGGAGGTCCTCATATCAGGCCCATACAAACGCAACATTCACCAGCGGACGCGCTGCGAGGCACAACAATAAGCACGGCTAGACACGCAAGAAATGTCAACCAAGACCGTCGCGTACTCGGCTGCAAACCAGTCCTCAGCATCAGCGCTGCGTCCACGCATCCCCAAACGCCTGTCTCCAAGCCAGGCGCTGGAATCGGCGTGGGCCCAGTCTTGACCTCAATTGTCATTGTTCCAAGTCTGCGCTCAAATCCTAGTTCTGCCACACGCTGCAAGGCTGAGGCTGGCACGAGACACGCGGCACGACCGCGTGAGGGCTTGCCGCCGGGTGGTATAGGATCAGATGATATGAGCTAGCATCTAAACTCCTAGTCCCCTTAATAACCCCTATAGTAGTCCCTTATACAATTCCCTATATAAGCCCCCTTAAGGAGTTTAGCCTATAACTCATATGCACCCTTCAGAGCGAAGGTTTTTCCGAGCCTCGCTGAGGTTGCGGATCTTGTCTTTCACGTCCGAGATCTGGCTTCAAGGGAAGGGTCTAGGGTTTAGGGCTTAGATGGGTTGCCCCACCAACCCCTCTGCACTACCCCACTAGGTTCCCAGCTTAATTCGGGCTGCTTCATGATCATCAAAGCTGATCAAGGCAATCTAAGGGGAACCTAACCCAGTAAGATCATATTCCTTATATGAAATACTGTACCCCAAAAGCATGATATAATCTTGCTCTATATTGGGTACCATAATATCCCCAAATAAAATACTGCACAATTCAGGGTTCGTATAAGGGGTTAAAAGGGACTCCATGTGTTTGGACTGCTGAGGGTTTTGGAATTTCAGTATTTCAGATTTTGAGGTTAGCAGTCCAAGGGTCAGGGTTAGGTTCCAGAGCTTAGGGCTCAGGAGTTCCAAGCTTAGGCTTCAAAGATTAGGATTTAGGATGTAGGGATTAGGGTGGTGAGTACAGAGTTACGGAGTACCTTTATACAAAGCGTATGCGGCGCTCATATGGGAAACGGGGAGGTGTATAATCTATGTAAGGCTTATGTGAGCTAGAGTCAAAACTCCTTAAAGGCTTACTAACAGGTTTAACTAGACTCTAAACCCTGAACCCTGAACCCTCGGCCTAAGCCTCAGTCGAGTTTAGGGGTACGGGGTTAGGGCGTCGGGCTGAGGGTTTAGAGTTTAGCAGGCTTAGTCCTGAAGAGCAACCGGATCCCTCAGAGTCCCCACAAGCAGAGTTCACCCCAAACAAAACCAAAAAACCTCAAATGCAGAAACCTTGACCTAAATGCTAAACCCTAAACCCAAAGCCCTAAACCCCAAAAACCAGAAACCTCAAATGCAGAAACCTTGACCTAAATCCTAAACCCTAACCCCAAAGCCCTAATCCCCTCCAGGTCTGCTAAGTCTGCGGGAGCTGGAGCTCGTTTCAGGGAGGAGCCTCGAAGGGCCCCGGGGATCCAAACCCGGATGCAACCCTACACCCTAAGTAGAATATGGGGGTATATAGGGATTATATATGGTTCTATAGGGGTTATATAGGGATAATGGAAAAGAAAATGGAGACTACTATTTCGGGTTTGGGGTTTAGGGTTAAGGCGGGCTAAACACCCTAAACCCTGCGTAACTTAGCTAGGGTAGGTTTGGGGTTTAAAAATAAAATTTCAATGCTGCTGTTAATAAAGCCACCAGAAACGTCATAATTGCTCAGTGCACCCCCAAGCTTAGGTTGTCGTCTAAGCCTAATCCCTAAACCCTAAACCCTGAAACCACCAATCATGGGGAAACCTTACGGGCTAGTATAGTGGGGGTGGGTTAGGTAGCCCGGAACAAGCCCAACATAATCAGTTTAGGGCTTAGGGTTTAAGGTTTAGGGTTTAGGGTTTAGGGTTTGGGGTTTAGGGTTTAGGGTGTAGGGTTTGGGGTTTAGGGTTTAGGGTTTAGGGTTGCGGGTTTTGGATTTAGGCTTCGGGTGTTAGGGTTCCGGCAACTATACTACGGCCCTGAAGATATGGTAGTTTCCCTGAGTACGGTGACCCTCCAAAAAAACATATTTTTGTATATATGAAAAATCTTATTATGGGGACCCCCCCGAAAGTACCCCTAATTTTGGGAAACGCTAATATAGGGCACCCTAAACGTGGCACTGTCGCCTTCTCCAGTAATGTGAAGATCTGCTTTTGGTCACGCTTCCTCAGTCTCAAAGAATCAGGATTTCGGAGGTGGGAATTTCCAAACAAAGGTTTTCAGGCTCATGGACTTAGGATTTAGGGCTGAGGATTTAAGGACATACACCCAATGGCTCTTGCTATGCGGGGGCGAATAGGGGCCTCCACTTTTGCAAGCCGCCTGTGAATCTAGAAAGTAGAAGGCACTTAGGAGCAAATATCGGAAATGCCAGATGAAGGATCCCCGTCATAGATGGAGACTACTATAGTATATTGGGGTTCTATAGGCAGAATGGAAGAGAAAATGGAAACTGCTAGGGAGTATATTGGGGTTATATAAACTCTATGGCCTGAGACCTTCACTGGGTTGCTGATTAACCCTAAACCCTAAACCCTATACCCTATACCTCCAGCGGCCCTGAGCCCTAAGTCCTCTTGAGACACACCACCTCGGAGCATCACTTCAACGGCTTTCGGTATAGGCTTTTACGCTTTAGGCTTTAGAAGCTACTCTCACCACACGAGCTGTGGTTTAAACTCCTAGTATCCCCCTTAATAACCCCTATAGTAGTTCCCTATATAATCCCCTAAATAACCCCCCTTAAGGAGTTTAGACTATGGCTCACATGACAGCGTGAGCTTTCCAGTGCCCGCAACCCGAAACCCTACATCCGCAGATCAGCTGTCACTCGAAGCATAAGCCCCCAAGCCCTGAAGCCTAAACCCTAAACCGTGCATGCTACGTCGTCCATCTGAGTCCCTGGCTCAATCTGCGTGAACTCCAACTGGGCAATGTGGGTGTTTCCAAATCAGGGAGAGATGGGGGGTGGAAAAGAAAATTAAAACTACTAAATGTTTTTGGGACCCTGACATATGTTCATCCTTTTTATGGTGAGCCCCCGAAAGGGTACTCCTGATTTTTCGGAAAACCAAAATTTTAGAAACCCCTGCAAAACCCTCCTTAACACCTCATTTGGCCCCTTTACTAGGGTCCCTAGTTGTGAAACCCCATGCTTTTTAACTGAAATTGTGCAGCTTCCCTAAACCCTAGTCCACTGCAAGTAGATAGAATATGGGGTATATGAGGATCCTATTATTAACCCAAAGCCATATTCTATCTACTTAAGGGTGACTATAAACCCTAAACCCTCTAGCTTGAGGGTTTATGGTCGGCTCGGCCCCCCAAAATGGAGAATCAAATGGAAAAGAAAATGTAAAGAAAAAAATGGAAGCCCTGGGCCCCCCTTTAAGGAGGCCTTTTGGGGATATAGTGGGCCTAGGGTTTAGGGAAAATGGAGATTAAAATGCAAGTTGCGATTTGGGTTTAGGGTTTAAGTGTTTAGGACCGAATCCGTGAACTGAAAACTGGTGTTATGTACGAGTCCCTGAACCCTAAAAACCCTAAAAACCCTAAACCCTAAAAACCCAAACCCTAAACACCCTAAACACCGTAAACCCTGAACCCTAAACCGCGTGGCTGCGGCCTGGGGTCTGCACATCGCAGAACTTTCCT
>CAJNIZ010010913.1:718-17784 GCA_905231905.1 Symbiodinium pilosum | reverse complement strand
AGGGTTCAGGGTTTAGGGTAAAGCGGCTACTAGATGCTTTCATCCCCGCATACACTACCAAGCACCATTGAGCTCTAACCCTTGAACTTGCGCAGGCTTTACGAAACATTGGCATGGTCTATACACACAGCTGAAAGCGATTGCCATATTTTCATACCTGAATCCACTTCCCTGAGCAAAAAAAATGACCCAAACCATCTAAAGCAATGGGCACGGCACAAGGAAAACCTAATTCGGGATTTAGGGCCGAAAGATTTAGGGTTTGGGGTTTTGGGGCTTTGGGATTTAGGGGTTCGGCCTTTAGAGGTTTAGGGTTCGGCGGCGTAGGGTTCAAGGGTGACCCTAAACACTAAACCCAATAAGAGGGTTTTGGATTCTCTCGCTTTGACCTTACCAATCTGAAGCTTCAAACCCTCCTGGCCTCGTCATCATCGCCCTCCTGTGGCAGTAGGGCACAATTCTGGCAGACAGCGTTTAGGGCCTAGGATTGAGGGCTTCGGGCCAGTTTAGATTTTGGAGCCTTGAGCCTTACACCTCAAAGCCTGAAACATACGCCCTAAACCCTAGGCCCTACACACCCCACAACCCTCAAACCCCATACCCTGAGCCCTAACATGCCCCCACATCCCACCCCTGAATTCCAAGCTCCAGGGAGTAGCCCCAACCTAAAGCCCCAGTTTATGGCTTACTGTTAGGTTTAAGGAAACCCTAAACCCTAAACTCCCTAAACCCTAAACGAATTATGGTGTAAGGTTTGGGGGGCTACAAGTTTAAAACTTTAAGATGCTTCAGTACTGTCTAAAGCCATGGAGAAAGCCTGGGAGAACCTCACTAGCCAGGACCCCAGCAATCAAAACGATACATCATAGAGTTTTCTTTGATGTAGGGTTTAGGGATATCCTTGACGGTAGACACCAAACAGAAAATCGCCGTCGACCCTAACTCCAACATCCTAAGCCCTGAGTTAATTCCCCCACTATACTGTTGTAGGTATATTAAGGCCCTATTGATTTCATATTCAGGGGCTATCACTGTAAGGGGATGGACCCAATCTAAACCCTGAATCTTGGATCTTGATTCCCAAGCCCTAAGCTTTGAACTCTTATATAGGGACGTTACCCCAATAATGGAGAAACAAATCAGAAGAACGCGGAAGATTCAATGGAAACGGGCATAATCAGGGTTTGTAGGGTTTAAGGCTATATGAGCCATAGGCTAAACTCCTAGTATACCCCTGAATAACCCCTATAATACTCCAATCCCCTGTATAACCCTCTTCAGGAGTTTTGACTATAGCTCATATAAGGACTAGTCAAATCCCTCCACCCCAGCCCCCAAACCCATCAAGGAGCCTTGATGATGTTGCCACGGCTCTTGCTGAATGAGCCCTGGACAAGCATGGCAAAATAGCTGAGGGTCTTAACGTGGGGAAGTGGGTGGATAGTTAAGGGCTCATGGTGTACAGTGTTGGGTATAGAGTAATGTAGAAGCCAACATGAATGCGAAAATCATGTTGAAGTCTGCTGCAGGCACCAGATAAATAAATCATACATGGCACCAGATACCATAAATCATACATGGAACCTAGGACAATACTATCAGCATTTTTTGCGCCCCTGCAGCTGAATATTAAGGGAGTTATGAAGAGTTTAGACTGTGGCTCATATAGCTCTTTTGCAAAAGGCCGGTATTCTTTATCAGTCTCCTTTTCAAAACGGAAAGTTTAAAGTGTAGGGGTTTAGGGCTTAGGGCTTAGGGTTTAGGGCTTCGGGGTCCAGGGTTTAGGGTTGGCTTGGGAGAGTGTACCCCCAAACCCCAGGCCCGTCAAACAGCAATCCCCCTAAAAATGTCTGGTCCTTGCAATCCCCTCCTCCTAATGATAAATCCCACAGCCCCCACTATGAATGGTCCCCAATGGTATAACAGCGATATCTTCGGGGTCATCATTTATCATTACGAGGGTGGGGGATATTAGCAATTCGTACTATTATTGGAAGGGATTAGGATGCTGCAGCATCAAACACAAACACCAAGCACCCCAAAACAGTAGTCCCCAACCCCTGAGCCCTAAACCCACAACCGCCCGACACACTAAACCCATGGGTTCCTCCTCAACTAGCACTAGCTACTTCTCAATAACCATCAATACTGCTCGACAAGATTGCTGAAGCTTTTTGGCGCATTGCGGCAAGAATTCCCACAGGTTTTGGGGTTGGACGTTTGGGCTCATGGAGCCTGGCTACAAACCCGTTGCTGGCCTTCCAGGTGCTGATGCTGCAGTAGAAAAAAATATGGCATCTCAATGCCTTCAAGCATACCAGGACCAACAGCCACACCATCATCAGACCGTGGAAGAGTTGTGCTAAAAGGTTACAACTACACACCCTCATGAATCTGCTGCACATGCCCCAGCCGATCTCGCACAGCACTGCTGTCACCACCACACCTCGCATGGCCCCACGTAACCACGGATCCATCGCCAAGGATGGCTGCAAAAGCCCACTGAGTGGCTTGAATCTGCTGAACATTCTGCAGTCGATCTTGCACAGCACTGCAGTCGCCACCTTGGTCAATACAGCCCCACGTCACCACGGGTCCATCGCTAAGGATGGCTGCAAAAGCCCAACGAGTGGCTTGAATCTGCTGCACATTCCTCAGCCGATGTTGCACAGCAATACTGTCGCCACCATTGTCAATATGGCCCCACGTCACTACGGAGCCGTCGCCAAGGATGGCTGCAAAAGCCTTATGACTGGCTTGAATCTGCTGAACATTCCTCAGTCCATCTTGCACAGCACTGCTGTCACCACCATACCTGGCATGGCCCCACGTAACCACGGATCCATCGCCAAGGATGGCTGCAAAAGCCTTATAACTGGATTGAATTTGCTGCACATCCCACAGCCGATGTTGCACAGCACTGCTGTCACCACCATACCTCGCATGGCCCCACGTCACCACAGAGCCGTCGCCAAGGATGGCTGCAAAAGCCCACTGAGTGGCTTGAATCTGCTGAACATTTCTCAGTCGATCTTGCACAGCACTGCAGTCGCCACCCCAGTCAACATTGCCCCATATCACCACGGATCCATCGCCAAGGATGGCTGCAAAAGCCTTATGATTGGATTGAATTTGCTGCACATCCCACAGCCGATGTTGCACAGCACTGCTGACGCCACCACAGTCAGCGAGGCCCCACGTCACCACGGAGCCGTCGCCAAGGATGGTTGCAAAAGCCCACTGAGTGGCTTGAATCTGCTGCACATTTCGAAGTCGATCTTGCACAGCACTGCTGTCGCCACCCCAGTGAGCATTGCCCCACGTCACCACGGAGCCGTCGCCAAGGATGGCTGCAAAAGCGCCTGAACTGGCCTGAATCTGCTGCACGTTCTGCAGTCGATCTCGCACAGAATTGCTGTTGCCACCAAAGGCAGCATGGCCCCACGTCACCACGGAGCCGTCGCCAAGGATGGCTGCAAACGCGTCTGAACTGGCCTGAATCTGCTGCACATTCCACAGTCCATCTTGCACAGACCTTGTGTGGAGACCAGCGTGCTCATTGTCCCACGTCACCACGGAGCCATCGCCAAGGATGGCTACAAATTTGCCCACGTGAAAATTGTCCTGGTGCTGATTAGCCAATATTGCCACTGGCTGCGATTGCAGCGTCAGGGCATCGCCGGTCTGCAGTCCGCAGTCTCTGATGCTCCTTGACCCTTCCAAGGCTAATCCGCAGGAGTCAAAAAGTCTGCCATGACCAACTTTCAGAGTGCTCTGTGCACGTTGCTTGAATGTCCGCACATCAACATCCAGTTCGGTTTCAACCAGTTCTGTCCTGCCACTTAGCAGGCTCACATGGAGCGTGATGGACATGACGCAATCAAGCCCAAGCTCTTTGCACTTTCCAAAACACTTCAAAACATGGCTTGAAGATTTGAAGGCTTACTTTGGGGTTTACGACTTTACGGGCTTCTAGGATTTCCACTTGCACCCCTTCAATGTGTGTGTTTTTCAGGCGTCTTGCGCACGTACTGACGATGGTTGAGGGCATTCAGCGAAGATCTTAGGAATATATATATATATACATGAGATATGGTACCCAGTGCCCAAAACCCCATAAATATATATATATGTACATATGTGTCTCTATATATATATATATATCGCATGCAATTCTACTTGGTGACTTTTGCTGCGTGTCATTGGCCCTTGTAAGACAGGCCAAACCCTGACCATAAACTCACGTACCCAGGGGCCCAATACCCATTACTCCCCATAGCAAGGATCAAAGGGTCCAATAGTGGTCTAGGGTTTCGGATACCCAAACCTTAATTCAGGAATATACCTTAAATACTTAAATAATATGGGGATCCTTGATCTGATTTAAGGTATATTCCAGAAGTAAGGGGTATTGGGCTTCTAGGTATCTAGGGCCTCGCAAGGAAAAATAACAATTTTGTTGACTACTAGGGGGATACTTGAAGGTTCAGGGGACTTAGCAAATAGAACATTAATGAGATTATATGTGGGGGTGGTCTGCTTATAACTACTATGGTGACTATCATATAATGGCTATAAAACTGGGGTTACAAGTCTCCTGATGGGCTTGGTCTGCCACCGATTATCCCTGTTTTAGAACCGACTTATCAAGTCCCCTGAGTCTCTACGTTGCTCTGCGGACTTGTCATGGGTTCCCCGGGTTTAGGGTTTAGGGTTTGGGGTTTAGGGTTTAGGGTTCCTTGGGTTTAGGGTTTGGGGGTTCAGGGTTCCCTACCAACCCACTGTACGACGCCCCCCTGGGTTCCCAACTCATTGGCCTTAAACAACCGTAGCTTTTCCTAAATGAGCTTCATATTAAGGGGGAAGCTAGCCCTAGTTTGGAGTACACCCCAGGAAAAGTATAGACTTTCTAGGTATAAGTTGTTATCATAAGAAAGGCAAACGGCGAACGGCGGAGGGGCTTTGTTTTTGCAAAGGTGCGGCTCGGGCTGTTTTTTTTGCAAAGGTGTGGCTCGCTCCGTTTTGGTCTTCGAACGCTCCAAATGCTGTAAACTACAGCGTTTGCTTGTCTTGGAATGTGTCAAATGCTGTAAATTACACCATTTGCCGGTCTCGGAACGTCTCAAAATGCTGCAAATTACAGCATTTGCTGGTCTTGGAACGTTCTAAATGCTACAAATTACACCACTTGCTGGTATTCGCACATCTCAAATGCTGCAAATTACACAATGTGCCTGTCTTGGAATGCTTCAAATGTTGCAAAATTACACCATTTGCTGGTCTTGGAACGTCTCCAATGCTGCAAATTACAGCATTTGCTGGTTTCAGAACAAGTCAAACGTTGCAAATTATAACATTTGCTGGTTTTGGAACGCTTCAAATGCTGTAAACTATAGTCTCTGCTGGTCTTGGAATGCTTCAAACGTTGTAAGTTTAATTTGCAACATATGCCGGTCTTGCAAGGTTCCACTCCTTGAACTAGTTCCCTGGCAAAAGAGTGGGCGTTTGGGGGAATTGGAGGTACGAATAAGCCTTAAGTGCGGGCTTGGTGTTTCCAGCTTACTTGGAACTGAGAGGAATCACCATACCCTTGTAGATTCTATAGGAGCTATTTCTAAAATCCATTCCTTGCTTACAGTGCGAATTTGGTTTAGGATATACTCTGAAAATATCGGGCGGCGAACAAGGTAAGCCGCACAACCTTCCCTTGCTACAAACCTGGTGATGACATGATGCTTCTTTGTCATTGCAAACATGGATGGTTTTGAAGCAGCGGGGGGGTTGTGGGGGCAGCCTGCCCCCATTTGCAAACGCAATGATCCACACAAACTTCCTGTCCTGCAAACATGGTGATGACATGATGTTTTTCTTTATTGGAAGCATGGATGGCTTTAAAACAGCGGGGGGTTGGGGCGGGCCCAGCCCCCCCATTTACAAATTGTCAAGGCAGCTTCTGATGCGTGACAGATTTTGTTTGATGCCTATGCCCGATTCGCAAATGCATGAGGACCTGGTGATGGGAACAACCCGACCAGGGGACCAAAGACCAGGGGACCACAGGACGACCAAACCAGAAGACCATAGAGCCAGAGGACCACGGGGCCAGAGGACCGCGGGACCAGGGGACCTAAACATTGGAACGCTTCACATGCTGTGAATTACAGCGTTTGCTGGTTTTGGAACATCTCAAATGCTGCAAATTACACCAGTTACTGGTCTTGGAACGCTTCAAATGCTGCAAAATACAGCATTTGCTAGTCTTGGAATGTCTCAAATGCTGCAAATTACACCAGCAAATGGGTCTTGGAATGCTCAAATGCTGTCAGTTACAGCATTTGGTCTTGGAACATTTCAAATGCTGCAAATTACAGTATTTCACAAGGACCGGGGGGACCAGAGGACCATGGGACCAGAGGACCACGGGACCAGAGGAACACGGGACCAAGGGACCAGAGCCACGCCAGGACCCAGCCACACCTGTGCAAAAAAAAAACCTGGACCCCATAAGAACCCAGGAACCACAAAAGTATTAAAGTGTAGTACTCCAATATTGGGTGAGGGGAGTAGTACACGGCAAGGTAGTAGTGAGCTTGAGGTTCAAGGCCTGGAGTTTAGAACGTATGCCTCCAGGCTTATACTTTGAGCTGCACAGTTTTGATGCTGTATCATGGTGTCCCCCACATGCACCGCATGCTTCCAGAAATTAAAAAGTGGTGGAAGACAACCAAATACCCTTGCAGTTGAGCAACGAAGCATGGATCCCCAAATAAGCTCCCTTCCTCACGAAATTCTGTCCTAAACCCTGAACCCTAAAATCCTAAACCCTAGACTCTGAGATGTGTTGTGATAGCACTATGCTAGGTTGCGCACACCCGAATCAAAGCTTGCGCTGCATTCTGTGGGAGGGTTTAAGGGCCCCAATAATGGAGAATCAACTGGATAAGAAAGTGGAAAGTAAAATGGAAGCTGTGGCTCTACAGAGGTTCAAAGCGTTGCATGACCTTAGTATATTAGAACACCAAAACTTCCAAGGTATACTGTACTTAGGGTCATGCATGATTTTAAGGAGGATACTAAGAAGGGGTTATTAAGGGGGATACTACTGTTGATACAAAAAAATCCTGCATCATCTGAATATACTTTAGTACCATAATTCCCCAGGTAAAAGGTACCTAGGGTGATGCAGGATTTTTAGTATCCATCGTAGGAGTGTAGACTATAGCTCACACTTCGCAGAAAAATCTCTCGTCCCTTATCCGTCAACCACCCCCTACAGCAGTCCCCTATCTAATCCTCTATACGGGCCATCGTCTAAACTCCTAGTATCCCTCTTAATAACCCTTATAGTAGTCCCCTATATGATCCCCTAGATAACCCCCTCTAAGGAGTTTAGACTATGGCACAATATAACCCCACTTTAAGGAATTTAGACTATATAGCTCGTGTCACAAGCCCCAGAGGGTTTCTGGGACGCAGTGTCCTTCGTAGAGGCAAACCCCCCCTTGAGGGTTTACGTTTTAAGGTTTAGGGTTTAGGGGTTTAGGGTTTAAGGTTTTAGGGTTTAAGGTTTAAGGTTTTAAGGTTCAGGGTTCAGGGAGTACGGACAATGCAGAACACTAAACCCGACCTCTGAACCCCACGAGTGCTGAGCCCTCAGCCCCCTTCACCCTCAACCCTTCTACCCACAACCCTAAACTGTCTCCAAAAATTAAAACTCCGCGGAGCTTCACAAAATCCAAAAGTACCCTCCTCCAAACTAACATGGAACCTCATGTGAGATGCATTTTCCAAAAATCAAGGGTACCCTTTTTGAATATACAAAGGGTGATCATTTTTCGCAGTCTAGAGTATGGGTCGCCCTCATTTACGGGAACGTCCATGTAATCCCCTATATAACCCCCTTTAAGGAGTTTAGACCCTGAACCCTGAACCCTATGTAACTCCCCTTTAAGGAGTTGAGATCCTAAACCTTAAACCCTATTTAACCCCCTTTATGGAGCTTATACTATAGCTCATTTCAGGTTCCATGTTAGCTAAACTTAGCGCAAGGGCCCATGGCCGTGGCCTGGGTCTTCGCAGCCTCCCAACTGGCCTGCCAGGGTTAAGGTTTAGGGTTACTTAAGGTTATTTGAAGTTATTTAGGGTTTAGGGTTTAGGGTTGAAGGTTGAGGGTTTAGGGTTTAGGGTTAGGGTTTAGGATTTAGGGTCTTAGGATTCAGGGTTTAGGGGGGCTCGTTATGGATTTAAAAATCCTTCATACGAATCTTAAAGACCACCCCCCTACCCCTAAAACAAAATAATTCCGCCAATATATGATGTCTCTTATGGGGGAATGCTGATATCAGCAGCGGGGGTGTTTACTATGAGTATGAAGGGACTACAAAAATTGCAGTTGCACATTCCTTGCTGGGTATCAATACCGGGTAGCTAAAGGTTGTATTCAACCATGATCCGGCTCAAGAAAAGGAACACGTGAGGTGAGTTGTTTCTGAACATGGGGTTGTGAGACTAGAGTTTGGAATTTAGGGCTTGGGCGTTCCGGTTTCAGGGTTGGGGCTTAGTCTTTAGGGGTTTGCGGTTCAAGTTTCAGGGCTTGCGATTCAAGCTTCGGATTTTCAGGCTAAGGGTTAAGATCATCAGATTAAACAATGTCTGAGTCTCCACCTTCCCTATAAAGATCCAAACCGTCATTACCCCAGTATAACCCTAATATAACCCTAATGTAACCCCTATATAAACCCCAATGTAACCCCAAATATAAACCCCAATATAACCCTAATATACACCCTAATAAAACCCTAATATAACCCCAATATAACCCTGACATAAACCACAATTTAATCCTAATATAAACCCCAATATTAACCACAATATAACCCCAATATAAACCCCAATATGACCCTAATATAACCCCAATATAACCCTAACATAAACCCCAATTGAACCCTAATATAACCCCAATTTAACCCTAACATAACCCCAATGTAACCCTGACAAGGACCACCTGGGCTCCGGGGGGATACGGTTTGTCCCTAGCTTGGCGTGATGGGGCCTGTATGGTTGTGATTAGGATTTAGGGTTATATGGGGTTATATAGGGGTTCATATAGGGATTATATAGGGGTTCTACGGGGGTAATCTTAGTAATCTTGGGATAATGGAAAGTAAAATGGAAACTACTAGTTAGGGTTTAGCGTCTAGGATTTAGATGTTAGTTCTGGGAGAGTAGCACCGACAGCACAAGCTTCTGACAGCACCAGCATGGAAGTGTAGAAGCCTGCAGAGCAAGTGAAAGTTTCAATGCCCCTGAACCCGAAGTCCTTTGCTTAACCCGCCTAAACCGCAAGTTTGTCGTGCAGTATGGCTCCTAGACCTTGTAAACCCGTTAGCCTACTTTTGTCTGTGCCAGAATAAGCTTATAGCACCAAACAAACCTTTTGGGTTGGCGATGGCGACCTGTATGCAATTTTAGCTGGTGTTAGCTCTGAAGATTGACACTTCCATATAGCACGCCCTGGGAGCTTAGCCCAGCCCTACACCAAATCTTCGAATTCTAAACCACTACTTCACACTTTCGCTGGTTCAACACCTAAACCCAAACCCCTAAACCCTATTGTGAAAGCTATAGCTTCATCTCAGTATGATCTGGGAGTACTTCACAACCCCTCTGGCTTCCCCCTTAATTGCACCTATTGAGGCTTGATGCAAATGGTTTACCCTAAACAGATATCCTTAACCCTGGTAGGGGGGCTTAGAAGCCCCCAGAATATGATAAGACTGAAAATCGGTTCCGAGAGACCTTACTCGAGCTATAAGCTAGACTCCTTGAAGGGCGTGATGTAGGGATGAGAGGACAATTATGAGGTTATTGAGGGGGATACTAGGAGATTGGATTATGGCTCACTTGAAAACGACGGTTTAGGGTTTAAGGTAGAGGGTTTGTACAGGGTTCAGGGTTCAAGGTTTAGGGTGTCTTCAAACTGACCAGAAAGGGACCTAGCCTGGCAGGAACAAAACGTCCAACCGACCAGAATCCAAAACAACAAGGCTCTCAAATCATTAGGGTCATTCCCCCCTACAGTAACAGTTACCACAAGAAGTAATAGGAGTTATAATAGCCCCTTAATAAGGCCCCCTTTAAAGACAGTTACTGGGTGGGGGAATGACCCAACAAATCATGCTTTCCCCTGCTACCCGGACCCCCGCTATACTTGATCCCCCCCGGCTCCCCCTTAATTAACATCAATTAGCCATTTTGGAGGGGGGGCTATGGTGGAACCTGTCATCAAAACCCTCGACTACACCCTGAAAATCCCTGCAAAAAAGCATGCACTGCTTAATAAGGCGAACATTAATGAGGACCAATTACAGGATGGAAGTTTCCAATTGAGAGTTAACATGACGCCTATACAAGCGGTATATACGGAGTTGCATGAAGGGCATATAAGGCCTATTCAAGGCCCACATGGTACCTCCCCGCTTGTATTGCCTTGAATCCGCTCATAAGTCTCATTGGGGTGAAGGGGATACTGACCTAGGCCTGAAAAGGGCTGGCTCGCGAGACAACCGAAGAACTATACCTTCAGGCTTCATAATTTCGAGTTTAGGGTTCCCAGTTTAGGACGAGGGCCCTGGAAATTTTCTCGTCAAGCGTCCCTTGCAAAAAAACGTTGCCCCTCAAATCCTGAACCCTCACCCTTGAACATGCGCTCTGAACCCTGAACCCTAAACACTCAACCCTAAACCCTCAACCCTCAACCCTAAGCCTGAAACGCATGTTCATGATTCATATTCTCTACCAACCCTACACCCTGTGGCAGCTGCCATCTTCTTTACCACTCCCCTTATGGAGTTTCCTCAAAAGTGGGATACCTTTTTGGGGGTCCCCTATACTGGGGCCCCCTTATGTGTGCATCTCCCACACGGTTGATCGACTTCATGCTGCAAATGACCCCAAGCATGGTGGACTAATGTAGACCCCTCTTTAAAAAGCCCCCTCACTTGATAGGGATTATCATAGGCTTCCTAATATTTAGGGTCTTACAAGGAGGGGGTTTATTAATCATGGGTCTACATTATACTACCGTAATTCCTAGGCTTTGAGTATACAGGGTCGTGTAGAATTTTGTCCACCAACAGTAAATTACTTCTATAAAGCCAAAAACATTCTATTACTATAAACCCCAACTATTTCTGTGAACCCCAAGAACCTTCTATTGCTATAGATCCCAATTATTCCTATAAACCCCAAAACCCTTCTATTACTATAAATCCCCATTATTCCTATGCACCCCACAAACCTTCTCTTGCTATAAACCCCAAAGCCTACACCTGAAACGCCAGAACCGCAACCCGGCCCTGCCTTTGGTACAGCCTCTTCTGTGAGGACAGTAGCCCGATGGTCAAACGAGAGACCGAGAAAGTTGTAATACCTTATTGAGGTATAGGGGCTTGGGATTCAGGGTTTGGGGTTAGGGCGTTAAGTTGTTAACCTTGAGCATAAGTTTTAGGGCTTTATTTTAGGGGTTTAGGGTTTGGGGATCTAGGGGCTCGAACTTAAGAACCGGGGATCAGGGTTGAGGCTCTTGTGACAGGACCGAAAGTATCAAGTCAGGGTGTAGGGGATTCGGAAGTTTCCATGAGACTTAATAACTACTGATGACTGGGCTCATAATCCTTCCTTCTTATGATTGAGATACCCTACGCATATAAGGCCAGTTGGGAGGGCTATGATTGAGGTCATACGGCCTGAGCCTCCAGTGATACGGCATACCCCTGACATCCCCAAAGAAATCATGATTCCCATTCTTGTAACTCCCATGGGGCCCCTAAAGTTCGGAAACCCTGAAACCTGCAAACCCTATAATATCCCTTGGGTACTGCCCCCACTCAGTAACAGTTGGATAATAAATATAAATAGGACCCTAATATAGACTGTTACTGGGGGGGGCAGTACCCAAAATAACCCCATAGATCCATACATGACAAGGACCTCTGGCTTTTTTAAAATCCCAGTGTTACAGGAGTTGGGAGTCTGAAGGATCCACTGTGTCAAACCCCAAAAAACCCCTAAACCCTAAGCCCTTAAACCCCTAAACCCCAAGCCCCTAAACCCCTAAACGCCTAAACCCCTAAACTGCTAAGACCCTAAACCCCAACAACTCAAAACCTCTTTCTTTCTTGGGCTACTGTTCCTGCTCTGTGTTCGGCTTGTCATGGGGCGTTGAGCTCCTAAGCCCAAGGTTTAGGGTTTAGGGTTTAGGGTTTAGGGCCCAAGCCCCCTGTGCGAGTCAAGGGTTTAGGTGTTTAGGGTTTAAAGGTTTTAGGATTTTAAGGTGTTTAGGGTTTCAAGGTGTTTAGGGTTTTAAGGTGTTTAGGGTTTTAAGGTTTTAGGGTTTCAGGGTTTAGGGTCTAGGGTTTACGGATCTTAGAGTTTGGGGGTTTGGGGCCAAGGGCGTAGAGTTTAGGGGGTCTAGGTAGCGACCTAGGGCTTATTCAACTGCTGGGTCGGCCACCACACCTCATACGCTCTTTAACATATCGCACACAAAGTTGCAGGTCCTAAGCTCTAACCCTTAACTTAAATCTTAAACCTTAAGTACCACACTATGCCCACTTGCCAAAACCGGCAAAAACTCAAAGCCCTTTACCGGTCTAACCCCTCGGATAAATGCCCGATTCTAGAGGCCCTCATTTTGGGGGTTGGGGGCAACCCAAGGCCCCCTGGCTGCCATCTTGGTATGAGAGCGAACACACTTGTTCTAAGGATTTAGGGTTTGCTGGTCTTAGTTTAGGATTTGGGTGGGTTACTAACTGGGTTGCGTCTGCTTTCTTAGCCGTCAGCAGCACATATATGGAACCCCTGAACGCTTAACCCCTAAACCCTAAACCCCTAAATTCTTCACTCCTAAACCCTAAATCCCAAACCCCGAAACCCTAAACCATACCGCGAAGCCCAAACCTCGCTTCTTTGTAGGCTCAACCATGAGACCTACTTGGAGTGTCAGGGAGGCTTAGTAAGTAGGTTAATAACCCCTATAAATCATAGAGATACCCCATTTATCCCCATTATTAGCCCATTTACTCAGTCCCCTTGACGCCCCAAGTACTGCATCAGTCACGCAGGCTTAGTGTTGAAATGGAACATGCAAGCCATGAAAGGTCTAGGCTTTGGGGCATAGCAAAGGGGTTTACTTAGGACACGTCACACTAGCAAGAAAAGTAAACCTTCGTAAGTTAACGTAAGGAAACCCATGCCCCAAAAAGTATGAGAGATCCGATGGGCGAAGGGTCTGGCCTCACAAAAGCGATCCACATGCTTCACAGAACCCCTGGACCTTGAGGCCCTAGATGCTTGACGAGTGATGACCCTGTAAGGTGAAAAAACGTAGTATAACTGCTGTATATATCACCCCTCATGTAACTCTGAGGCAATGACATCAGGGCCTTTTCAGGGTTTGGGGTCTAGGCACCCCAGGAGTATAAGTGGAGTATGGGCATCCTGATTTGGAATTACATAAGGGTTCTTTGGGATGCCACCGATTTTTTGGGCAATGCGAATGGAACTTCCAGCCGGCTGCAAAGCACGTTAAGCATGCTGCGGGATGGTGAAACAAGGAAGTCTTACATATCTAAGCAACCCTAAACCCTGGAAAGAAATATGTGTTTCAAGTCTCTTTTCCAGTATATTCCTATATGATCCCAAGTTATCCTAAACCCCTGAATGGGAGATTCCAGTCTCTTTTCCATGCTCTATTCCATTACATTCCATTATAACCCCAAGTCATCCTAAACACTAGGCCCTAAACCATGAATGGGAGATTCCATTCTCTTTGCCATTGTATTCCTCTATAATCCCGAGATTCGTGATGCTCAACCCTCTACCCACCACACGTCCACAAACCCAACGCTATTCTATGCATTCAGCTCATCTGCCTCAGCACTGCTGTCGCCACCGTAGTCAGCATGACCCCAGGTCAACACGGATCCATCTGCAAGGATGGCTGCAAAAGCAGCTGGACTTGCTTGAATTTGCTTCACATTCTTCAATTGATCTCTCACAGCACTGCTGTCGCCACCACAGTGAGCCTTGCCCCACGTCACCACAGAGCCGTCGCCAAGGATGGCTGCAAAAGCGCGCTCAGAGACTTGAATCTGCTGGACATTCCTCAGCTCATCTTGCACACTGTTGCTGTCGCCTCCATGGAAAGCATTGCCCCACGTCACCACAGAGCCATCGCTGAGAATGGCTGCGAAAGCGGCGGAATTAGATTGAATCTGCTGCACATTTCGCAGCTGGTCTTGCACAGCACTGCTGTTGCCACCGGAGGAAGCATCGCCCCAGGTCACCACGGATCCACTTGCAAGGATGGCTGCAAAAGCGCGCGAAGTGGCTTGAATCTGCAGCACATTCCTCAGCCGGTCCTGCACAGCACTGCTGTCGCCACCGTAGTGAATATGACCCCAGGTCACCACGGATCTATCTGCAAGAATGGCTGCAAAACCGCCAAAACTGGCTTGAATCCGCTGCACATTCCGCAGCTGATCTTGCACGGCGCTGCTATCGCCACCAAAGCCAGCATCACCCCAGGTCACCACGGATCCATCGGCAAGAATGGCAGCAAAAGCGACATCAGAGGCTTGAATCTGCTGCACGTTCTTCAGCTGATCTTGCACGGCAGTGCTATTGCCACCTGAGGAAGGATCGCCCCAGGTCACCACGGAGCCATCGGCAAGGATGGCAGCAAAAGCACTAGGAGAGGCTTGTACACGCTGCACACTTCTCAGCTGATCTTGCACAGCACTGCTGTCGCCACCGGAAGAAGCATCACCCCAGGTCACCACGAAGCCATCGCCGCGGATCGCTGCAAAAGCCCGACGAGTAGCTTGAATTTGCTGCACATCCGTCAGTTGATCTTGCACGGCACTGCTGTCGCCACCACAGCCAGCATGGCCCCAGGTCACAACGCAGCCATCGTCAAGGATGGCTGCAAAAGCACGCTGAGACGCCTGAAACTCCTGCACGTTCCTCAGCTGACCTCTAACAGCACGGCTGTCGCCACCGTAGGCAGCGCAGCCCCACGTCACGACAGACCCATCGCCAAGGATTCCAACAAAGGCTGCTTTGTGCAATGTGCTTGCAGCCCTTATCTTGATGGGCTGGATTTGTAGGTTCAGGAAATCACCATTGCACAATGCGCTGTCTGCGATTGTCATGGCTTCATCTAACACTGATCCACGGGAGTGGACAAGTCTGCCCTTGCTAGCTGACAGGGCCCTTTGCGCACGTCGCCTGAATACCCCAACATGAGCATCCAGTCCGGTCTCAATCGAGACAGTCCTTCCACTCAGCAAGCTCACATGGAGTGTGATCACCATCAACCTGCCCAGGTACTTAAGAGGTAGCCCAAGGTTCAGGGTAACAAGACTGGCTGTCAGCTGACACATGATTTGTAGAGATGCTTCTGTGCTGCACTAGCTTGTGAGAGCTACAGAGCTCGCTGTTGAGGTACTTAAATCGAGTTACCATAGTGGGTATATATGTATATAGTGATTAATGTGTTCCCCCATTCAAATAGCCTAAACTGAGTTCCTTAACAGGAGCCCAGATTCAAGAAGGTGCGGTTGGACTTGGACGTATGTGCAGAGTCTTGAAGCTTTGATATGGGCGACAGTGGATGTTGTTTGCTACTAAAGCTACCTTTGGAGCAACCATACGCCCTAAACGCCCTCTATGGTGCGCCCAAGCTGCAATCATCGTTATCTCCTCCCGCCACCCTGACATACACGCAACATGGGCTACAAGGCAGCAATATATGTAAAATCCTGCATGAAGTTTGCGCCATTTAGGGCTTAGGGAACTATCCCCTTATCCCATGTAACAGCAGTATAACGTACCCGGAAGCCTTGATTTCAATTGCTTATGCCCCCAAGCCCTGAACCCCTCTCCCCGTCCAAATTGTTTAGACCCCTATACACTTCCCCTCTCTCTGAATGCGTATGTAACCCAAGATATGGCCAAATCCCTACATATCCCTACACAGCTCTTTGCATCCCAATATTTCCCGCGATATGCCAAAATACCTGTATATCCCGGTATATCCTTCCCTACACCCCAAACCGAAACCCTCTTCGTCAGAAATCACAACCTCTTCAAAGGCTAAACCCTAAACACTAAACACCTTCACCCTCAACCCTTAGGGCCCGGGCATCTTCCCATTTCGGATGGGAGGAGCAAGGCCTGGCGTGAAGCACTCTGAGGGTTAAGGGATTTAGGGCTTAAGGTTTTGGAAGGTAGGGGTTAAGGGTTTTAAGGATTTAGGGATTTAAGTCTTTAGGGGTTTCGGGATTCAGGGTTTCACGATTTAGGGGGGCGGTTACGGGGACTTAGGGGTTGGTTAAGAGGTTAAGGGTTTAGGGAATTAGACATCTGAGCGTTAGCGGTTAGGCCTTTAGCGGCTTAGGGGTTTTTATGATAACCCTAAGCCCTCAACCCTAAACATCTACGGAAGCTACCTCTTCAAGCCTGCTTGATTTGCTGAAAAGTATAACTCCCTGGGTCAATCCCCCACCCAGTAAATAACCACAAGGGACTATTAGGGGTTTAGGGGTCTAGGGTTTAGGGGTTTAGGGCTTAGGGTACCACAAAGGACTGTTGTAGGTATACTAGGCCCTATTACCTCCATGTTAAGGAGCTACTACTATGGGGGGGATTGACCTAAAAAGAACCCCGAATCAAAATCTGGGCTGCGAAGGTTCCAGGGGTGGAGTCTAGGGCTCAGCACTTGAGCACCTATAGGGCTTATGTCTTAGGAGTTAGAGCTCGGCAAATATGGGCGTAGTAAGGCTACGGATTCAATGTCTGAGCCTTTAAACCCTGAACTCTAAGCCCTAAGCCAAACCCGAAGCCCTAAGCCCTAAACCCTAAACTTATGAAATCGGGCCGGCCAATCATTGAGACCGTCCAAAATAATTATTTTTACCTCAAATTTACCTTTTGGTTTTCCTCCGGATTATCCTCCTGATTATCCTCTTTGTTTTTTTTTTCCTCCGAATTCTCGTTTTTTT
>CAJNIZ010010912.1:0-11601 GCA_905231905.1 Symbiodinium pilosum | reverse complement strand
CCCCATTTGCAAACACAAGGATCCGTGGAAGGGCCACCAACCGCCGACTCGGTGAAGCAGGCCTCGGTGCGGCTGAGGAGAAAGAAAAAAAAGTACAACGACCAGCAAGCTGGCCTCGCTTCGACAGGATGGCGCCGAAGAAGTTCAGCAAAGCGGACGCGACGATGCGTCGACAAAGGGGCCGCCCCCGCTCGTGGCTCCGACGAGCCATGAGGGAGGGCAGAGATATAAATAGTATGCAGTTGACCTGGTCGCAACAACGACAGCTGGAAGACTGGCATGCTTGGAGACCGCGCAACTTTCAGGCGGAGAGCTCAAGGTTGCGGCGCCGCCACCCCCGCGCAGAGTAGCGCAGACAGAGGACAGCTCCAGCCAAATCCGTCTGGGATTCAGCAAGACCAGCCCGCTGCAGTGGGCGAGCCCGCTTGCCATCCCCGAGACCATGGGAGCGAAGGCTCCAAAAGCGTTCGGCAAAACAGGAAGCTAAAGAGGAGGAAGAGGCCTCGCCGTCCGTTGGGCGCCTGCCCAGGCAACAGCAAGTGCGCCCAGCAGGCAGCAGGTACCGCCAGTGAAAGGCGCGGACCAGTGGCTCCAGCTGCTGCGGCGCTATACCAATGACGTTGAGGGTCTCTACTCCAGATTGCGCAAGCTCTCCACACAGGCATGCGTGTAGTGCACAGGCAGACTGTAAGAACCACCTTCCACGAGGTCGGTCCTCCAATCCGCCACGGAATACCTCGGAGGAGCCATTGGACAGACCGTTCCTGGCCTGGATTAGGAACGGGGAAAACAGTGTGGGAGTTCGAAGAATCTGACCAAGTGCCGTTTTACTACAACGTGGTAGTAAAAATGAGCCCGCAGACCGACTGGCTCGGCCAGGAAAGGGAGTACTCGCAAAGCTTCCCAGCTTTAGTAGCTGCAAGACCGCTCGAGGGCCGGCTCAGCCTCGCGCTCATTCATCCGACGGGCTTGGAGCATGACCCAATGGCAAAGTCAGAACGCGCAGCTGCTGGCGTACTTCGCGGGACAGTTAACGTGGTGCGGAATTTGTTTGAGGGACGTCGGCCTCAGCAACACGTTTGCACTCCTAGATTCTACTAGATGCTGAGGGCAATCTCAGCAGGCTGATGTTTGGAGATGCAGCATCCTGGTTCCGCAAGAAGGAGCCGGGCGCAGCCAGCGACTCCAATTGGAGTTCGGTCTGGCCTGCTTGGCAAGGCTACCCGGACGCGAGGGGTTATGATAGCATCAGGTCCCTCATGTCCATGTCGCATGGGCCGCGCCTCCAAGAGCTGATTGGGGTAGCCGGTCCTTTCGGAGCCACCCTTCGCCTAAACGGCTAAGCGCGGCCGAGGCCTCGAGGAGCCAAGGCTCCTTTGAGGGACTCAGGATGGGGAGCGGCCCAACTGAGTGTGGCCTCATGTGGCAAGGGCCACATTGAGGGGTAGGAGGTAGGAGACCTAGGTCTACAAAGAGTACATAGGGCCTCGCCTCGCACTGAGGAACCTAGACTTGAGGGCAGAGGAAATCCCCAAAAGGGGAGCCCAAGAGGGGAAGCTGTTTCACCCAAACCCGAACCCTGCCTCCTTCGGGTGGCAGCCGGTGGAAGAAAAAGAGGCATACTTTTGGACAGGTTCACCCGTCCTTCCAGTGAAGATCTATCGGACTCAAATGACCGAAATTACCCCAGTGGCTGTGTAGGCGCAGCTAGCCCTGGCAGCTGGTCTGAGTATTTGATCCAAGTGGTCCTCGACAACCTCCTCCGCAAGCCTAAGGGGGTGCAGGGCTACATGGTGATTGGGAGCATTGACTCCCGCATGCAGCATTATCGCATTCAATTTAGGAACACCGTGAAAGAGCACGAAGTAGTGTCTGTGCCCGAGGTAGTACGTACCCCCGCCCGGTGGGCCTGGCACACCAGTCACTTCCATATCCGCGGCTTTGGATTGTTAGTGGACTAATCTGTTTTCCCAACTTGTTTGGCTTCACCTGTTTGCTTCTTTTTCTTTTTCTCTTGTATTGCTACCAACACAGCTTTCTTCCAACAATCCTTGCCAGTCTAGACATTCGCAGCCAGCTTGTGCGCGGAAAAAAGCAGCGCCGCAACAGTGTGGTAGTGCGCAGATCCAGCCGCTGTTCCGCAACAGCTCTCACAGATTACTTCAAAGCTGACAGCTCCAGTAGGTATCACAGATACCATCTTCCATACTGTATGGTGTGGTGCAGATTTGGCTTCAGTTTGTGTCCAGATGATTGTGTATCTGCAACTTCTCTAGGTTGCAACAAGCAGACTCCGCAGCAGCCTCAGTTCCAAACTGGACCAGCAATGCACAGCGCAAGAATGCATTCACCTTCAGCAGGCTATCCACGCACAGGTGGATATCGTCCAATGGGACATGCTATCAACCGCACGCATCAGCAACAACAACAACAACAACAGCAACAACCCTCCCGTCACCCCCTCCACCACAACTCCCGCCTCCACCTGGTTTCTTCCCCTCTCCCACTCCCCCCACCCTCCCTTCACCCTCCCCTCCCGCCTTCCAATTCCCGCCACGTGGCCACGCCACCTTCCGACTTCACATTGTCCCAGACACATTCGGACACACGCACCGTTTTTGGCCTGGACCTTCCCCGGTTCGTTCAGCGCACCCCACACACTAAATCCAACCGCGCTGCTGGTATGTCCATCACGGACATAACACTTCTACACACGATTCGACATGGTTGGAACAATTATTGGTCAGTACAATGCACTTGCAAGCGCCTTCAAGCCAGCAACCCCGAGCACCTTTATCACGACCACATCACAGCACCACTATCACACCTACAGCCTCAGCAAAAGTGCCTCCATTTTTCCGGCAAAAGCACCATTTACCCTAAGACCAAACAATTGGCCAGGGCCCAATTTCGTGCCATTGCGGCATGGCATACCCGCAACCACTACCACGGCCATCGATGGATGACCCGGAGGTACAGGATTTCATCCACACCCAGATGCAGCAGCACTCCGCACGGGCCAACAACCACCTCAACATCCACATCATCAAAAATATACAACAACAACTGCCACCTGGCATTAGACATTGTGAGGACCATAACCTCAACCGCATGCTGTGGTTTTGCCCAGCTCTTTACCGCAACACAATCACCAGCACATTCACCGACCCCAGCATTTTCACCATTTCCCACACCCCCCCGCTCACCGAGCACATGGAGATCCAGCAGCAACTCCAGCACATGCCCCCCAAATACAAAAAACATTTCACAGACTGGGGGAAAATGTCCACAGCAAACTTGCCTAAGCGCAAAAAACAATTCCAAACAGGACAGCCTATCGTAGCCTTTGTCCAGCCCGCAGCAAAGAACCTTTGGCAGACCCTGTCAGATCTTCTCACATCAATTTGCCGCCAGGCCTGCCCACAAGCCTTTGGGGATGGAGACGCCGCCAGCCAATTGCGACAACTCACTGCCTTCATCAAACAAGCAGCTAGCACCACCGACACATACCAGTTGCACAATCAGGACCTTGCAGGGTTCTTTACATCTGTCTCCCAGGACCGGTTCCTCAGCGAACACCGACCCGAACACAGAACACACCGTGGATCGTACAAACACAACCCACATGCCCGACCTGATTCAGTCACGGTATGGGCCCAGGACATCCCTCGACTCACACGCGCCGTATTGAAGCTCAACTACTTCATGGTGGGCAACACTTTGATTGAGCAACAACGTGGTGCACCCATGGGATCCCCTGCATCCCCCGCCCTCTGCGCGATGGTCGTCTCAGTTGAGGAACAAGCATGGCATTTCACCTTTCAGCACCTCATTCACAACTTCAAAACACACCACAACATTCTACAACAACACCAACGCAACAACACCACACCATGCACACTACCATTTTTCTCCACGCGTTATGCGGACAACAGAATCACCATCACCCCTGCCCATGCCAGACACTTACCGTGTTTTCGACAACTACTCCACGAATCGTTTTACCGGCAGCCCATTCAACTGGAATATGAGCCAGCCAACACGCTTCTGGTCTATGACGTGTGCCTGTCACCACCGCAGCTAAGCTTCGCAACATCCTGCAAGCAAGAGGACGTGCTTGCACCCAAGTCCGCCAGCCCCACAACAACACTACTCAGCGGGCTACGCGCTCGCATGATCACTATACATAGGGAATGCGCTCCGCCACCACAAATTACAGCCGCAGAAGCTACACTGCAGCAATTTTACACACAGGCAGGTTTTGATCAGTGTGACATTGATGGCATCCTTGCGCCATGTCGTCGTCGACAAAGAGGGGTGAAGTGAGTACCGGGCATTTTCAGGACTGCAATTGCAGCCCGCCTTACGCGCAACGCATTTGGCGTTTTGCAACTTCCTTCAACCAAGGCTGATTTGTCCGCAAAAGTTTGCAGGAGCCACTGCGTCCAACAGTGAGTGCATGCATCCACATATACATATGTGACAGATAGTTTTGCTCGCAGTTTTCAGTTCAGATCCATTGCATACAGTGTAGCTTGTTCCTAGGCTCGAGTGCAGCTCGATCCCGTGAGGGGCTCAAGCCCCAACCTTGTTACCTTCACTCACACTTTCATTTTCACCTACTAACTTTTCAGCACATGGCTTTGACAGTTGCACATGGCTTATTTGCATCGGCAGGACATCGAATAAGAAATGCATTCCTCTGCAGCAATGGCCATGGATACTGCTGCCCCGGCAGCTGAAACAGCGGCGGCGGAACCTCCAGTCAATCCTGCGCAGCCCTCTCCAACAACGATCCTTCAGATCAGCCCAGATTTAAGATTGGAAAAGCTTACGGATGGAAGAAATTACCTTAGGAACACAGATGGTTCAGTTCAGGAAATTACACATGAGGTTTATGAAGCTATGGTAGGACAGCATTACTCCCAGCGGGATGCTCCCTCATCAGGCTACACAGGGTTCGCTTCAGCAAAAGAGGATGATTCAGAAATAGAGTGGGGGATATGGACCCCGAAGCAGCTAGGAACCTCGGAGGTGAAAACTGGAATAACAAGGGAAACTCAATGGAAACAATCTCCTTTCATTTGTCAGAGTTAGGATTCCATGAATTGACATGGTCTTTAGGATGGATAATCATCAACCTCTGACCCAGGTTCTTACCGAAGCTGATCCTCCATCCACATGGAATCTCAGCACCTGGTTCTCCAATACGCATTGGAACTTCCAGGGCCATCTATGACCACTGCACTTAACATTGGAACCGACTTAACATTGGAAACAACTTACGAATGGAGTTTCACACTTTTTGCAGTTACGCCTGTTTTTCTCTAGCTACCCTGAACAATGCCCCAAACTAGCCGACAGAGTGAGCCGCGCCTGTGCCACTCTAGCTTCTTCACCCAGGAGCAGGGTGTCCCCCTCCTGCTGCTAGGCTCCCCAGGTTTTGTCCACGGGATGGGTTTTGTACCAGCGCAAGTCCTGAAAAGCGCCGTGCCGCAGGTGAAGCGTTTTCAAAGTGGCTTTGCAGGTTCCCCCAATAAATTAGCCCACGCCTTGAATGGAAATTATTGTATTTGGGAAGCTCCTTTGCCTGAACCAAATACGTGGAAATGGACACAATCCTTTTTCATCCCCAATGGAATGAGAATTTTTGACTATGGTTTTAATGGAGAGAGAGATTATGGATACACTTTATACGTAGAGCCAGGCCGTCATATATTGACATGTGTAGATGGGAATCTCCCCCTCTTTGCGGGATCATGCTGAGAGCGGTTGCCTCCAGAGGAGGCGGGCCGGGATGCCGCTGGCACCAAGAAACTAAGCGACCGTGGAGACAATCCAGACCCACACTTAACAGTGGAAATACTTTCGATTGGAATCCACACTTACGGAGACGCATGACGACGACACTTACAATTGGAAAACACTTACGAACGGTGATACTTACGATTGGAACGGCTCAATGGCCGACACGGAATGCCTTCAACCATGTAGCCAATGCGGCTACGAAAGCCGTGACACTCACGGGGGCACCTCCAGGGGTACTAGATCGCAGGCAGCGCAAACCAGACGGCACGACCGCTGGAAAAACAAGCAGCTAGCCTCGCGGAGAGATTATAGAGAATGGAAAAGACACCAGACAGGATCCACCCTGCGAACACACGGTGGAAGTTTCCTGAAGCCCCCGACATGTTCACAACCGACCAGAGAGAGACTCACCCATATTAGCAGAAAGGCAGACTGTTCTTTCAATCAACTTAGATTCTGTAGTAAATAGTCAGCTCCCTCACTACCATCAGGAACGCAGCTTAACATTGCCTCCTGGAATGTGGAAGGCTCAAGGAAGTGGCCAAGTATGATCAACTCATTGTATGGACAGACAAATTGCAGATACATCTTATGGCAGTACAAGAAACTAAGTCAGATTCCTCATATATGTTCAGAAAATCTGGTTGGGAAATACTACAGTCTAGCACGCCATCAGGGAAGCACCATGGAGTTGGATTCTTTGTTTGTCCCAAACTTAGACCACATGTCTCCAATTTTTTAGCTCACTCTCCTAGAATTTGTGAGGTTACACTTAATGTTCACCCACACCCTGTCAAGATCTTTAGTATATACGCTCCCAGTACAGTGGAAGATTCTCAAGAGCACGTAGAAAGAAAATTTGATTTCTGGGAATGTTTGGATAGTATCATCGATGATACCAAGAACTCCAAATTCATTCTTCTTTGAGATCTGAATTCCAGACTCTCTAATAGCTTGGATCTGGACCAGTCTCACATTGGCCCCCATGTTTGGGGAAGGAGGCAATCTATAATAGACCCAGACAGAGATAATGCAGAGTACCTGCTCTGCTTTCTACAAAGTAGACACTTATTTCTCCCCCAAACCTGTGTGGATCTCCCCGTTGCCCAAAGGGTATCCTATAAGGAAATGACATGCCAGGACCCTCTCCTACAGGAACCCCAAGTTGAAGATTGGACCACTCTCGACTATGTTATTGCCCCGGTAGGCATGAAACAAGACATAGCAATCAAAGGCTCCGTCTTTCAGCAAGCAGTCAACACCAGACATCTCCCGCTGATCGTGCAGCTTTGCACCAGGATTCCGAATAAAATTTCTCCCCAATCAGAACCCAAACTTGACTTCTCTAACACTAGTGAGTACTTCGCACAGGTTGAGGCAGATCTCCTTAACATGGTAGGGAACTCCTTCGAGCTACCTCCTTCGGAAAATTATTGTGAAGCATTTACTGATGGCTCCTGCCCCAATAATCGTACCGTAGGCCCGGACAACCCTGCAGGATGGGGTTTTGCAGTTACGTATGACACTTCTCCTATTTTGAATCCGAGACCACCCAGAACATGGCACACCTCACGCGGTCCAGTTCGGTCTCAACCTACAGATGATTCCATTTTGCCAGAGGTTTACGGATCCAACAATACAGGAGAACTCCGTGCCCTCATAAAGCTTTTTGACTTTCTCCTTCATTGTAATCAACTCCCCAGAGGCTCCCAGATAAATATTCACACCGATTCCCAATACGCCATGCGCCTAGTCCTTGGTGACTCCGTCCCCACAACGCATCATCGGTTGGTCTCTTTAGCGCAGCAATATTTTACTGCAGTACGCGCGCTCTATAGGGCTACTCTTTACAAAGTCGAAGCTCACGTAGGTATTTATGGCAATGAATTGGTGGACTCCTTAGCTAAAGCTGGGGTCACCTCCTACGGCAGTTTGGGTAGATTTCATGGCCCCCGCTCACGCCCTCTAAATCCGCCGGATATAGGCTTTAATCAGGATGACTGGAAGTCTCTCGGTATTGAGGAACAGTCCTGCTCCTTGACGGAACTCCTTCAGACACATCTCCCCAGTATACCCAAACTACAGTTCTCCCCTAAAAAACCCTGGATTACCCAGCGTACGCTTGATTTAATATCGGAAATGCACTCCAATACGGACATGACTCTCCAGGAAGTCAAGCAGCTCCGTAAACGGTAGAAAAAATCTGCCAGAAAGGACAAGAAGCGGTTCATAGCTACGGCGCTCTGGGATGACTTTCATGGCTCTAGTATTGACCAATGGAAACAAGTTCGGCAGCTACGTAATTCTTTTCGCCCCCAAAATACTAGCTTAAGTAACAAAGATAAGAAATTAGTCTCCAAGGAGGAGAGGCCTCAGGCATTCGCTGAATACTTGTCGGACATAGTATGGAAGGCTCCGCCCAGGCTGTCCCCCATCTCCAGTGTTGACACTCCCGTAAACGCAGAGTCTAGTCACCTGTTTACGATGGAAGAACTAAACCTTGTTCTCTGCAAACTTGGAACCTGCAAAGCCCCAGGCCCGGACAAACTCCCTGCAGAGCTCATCAAAAATTCCCCTTACACACTCAAGCTCTTGCTGCTCTCCCCTTTCCATACCTGCTTTGAGACAGGTACTGCTCCTTCCAGTTGGCTGGTTTCAGAAGTGGTTATGTTGATCAAGGATTCTAAAAAAGATGCCAGATCCTTGGAAAATTATAGGCCCATCTCCCTTACCAATACTATATAGAAGGTCTATGCTTCGTCGCTTCAGAGAAGATTGGTTTATTATTTTGATTCGGATCTCAGAGATCGACAATTTGAATTTAGGCCTAATCGCTCTACTACACAACCGATTCATATTATGAGACGCATAATCGAGGTACATGAGCGCCAATCGGAGCCGTTGCATGCTCTACTTTTTGATTGGAGAAAAGCTTTTGACTCCGTCACCTTTACTGCTATAGAAAAACCTCTACATTTTACGGGAGCTCCGGCCCCGTTTATTTGGCCGGTAATGGCCCTCTACAATAGCCCAAAGCTTACAGTCCGGGATTCAGGGAATACCTCCAAGGAGTTTACACAGACCAGGGGTACCTTTTTGGTCTTGTACTTTCGCACCTATTTAAGGATGTTGAAGACGCATACCGACTCCAGTTCGGAGAACTCCCAGGTATACTTCAAGCCAATGGGGCTCTATGGGATTTGGAATACGCAGATGACACGGTACTTCTAGGAAATTCCTCCTACCATATGAATAGGCTCTTACATTTAGTGCAACACTTCGGTAAAACTAGAGGACTCAAACTCAACGAGGAAAAATGTCAGCATCTTCGTCTTAACTCGGACAACAACATCTGTTACTCCCCATCCTCCAACCTGGTTTGTAGATGTCCTCTCTGCCACGCAGGAGCAGCTCTGGGAGAGCCAGCTCCAGTCTCCGATGAGATCAAATATTTAGGGGTTTTCTTGGGCTCGACTAGCCCTAACTCTAAGAATATCGGGAATAGGGTTTCTAAAGCCATTACGGTATCGAAGTTCCTTAAACCTTTGATGGCTCACGGATCCCTCCCCCATCCCCTCCTTAGAGCAAATTAGAGTATCGCATGGTTCTCAAGGCATAGTTTGGATGGACAACACTTTACTCCATCGTAAGGTACGTAATGCAGCTCAAGATAGAAGGCAATGGGCTAAGCTTATTAATAAACCCAAAAGCCACGTTCAAGAAGGCGCTGATAGCGGTCGGTGCTGATGGGCTAAGACAGTTGGCCCTTCGTTTTCAAAAAAAAATAGCTTGTTCCTCGGTATGGACGTTGTGCTGTCCACGCCAGCATACCTACAGCCCATACTCGATAGAGTGTTGGGACAGGGGATCCTGTTGGATATCCGTTACGACGGACTTCGAGCAGATCAATCCGAGCAATGGGCAGGTCAGTAAACGCAGGCCAGAGATGAGCATCCATTCCGCACCCAGCAAGTGCGAACGATGCTGGGCGCATATGGACATTTTCACGGCCGACCTGCAGCACCCACACACCCAGCTTACCAGTACCATGCAACAACTCGACACATTCCGTACACGCTGGGCTATGACAATTCAGGACGTGCTCGTGGATCAACACTTGCATAGGATCAGTTTCACCCACATCCCGTTGTACCAATGTTCTCATCTCGGAGCCGTCAGCAGCAGTTGGTACCGTGCACTCAGATATTGCGTTGAGTTTGCGGACATGTAAGAGTGCGTCCCAGTTTGCCCCCGCCGGGGCGCGCGCACCAGTTCGCAGACTCCATCGTGCTCCGTCACACGGAAGATGAATATCACTCAAGCACGGATGGCACCATCCTCACTGCTTTAACATATTACGACATTCGCCCACCTCTAAGCTAGCAGCTAGCAGTCTCACAAAGTATCAGATCTTCAGCGCAATCTTGAAAAAAAGCTCCAAGTCTTGCGCGCGTTGGCTGCACCGTGACTTATGGTTGCCAGTCCAGTATGCTTGCATTCAGTCCGTTTTTATGACTCAGCCTGCAGTCGCATAGTGCGTTGAAAAACGCCATGGCGTCCAGCCGCCAACATGACCAACCAGAGACTTCTAACAGCACTACGTCCAGCAGCAGTACGTCCAAAGGCATGGAGTTCTACAACGAGGACTACAATCTTCGGCAATTGCTGGAACGCGGCGCCGAACTCATGTTGAAGCAACATATTGCTCACCAAGGATACATCACGCCTTCAGAGCAAACACTCTGGAAACAACCAATTTTGGCCGCATTGTGCCAAAAACCATGCAATGACATCTCCAAGTATTACTTGGAAAAGCTTCGTCCTCCGTTCAGAGCCGAGATGCTGGAGCATACCCAGCAACAGCCTTAATACGTAATGTGCTGGCTTGAGCGACAAAGCACAGGTTGAAAACAACAGCAAGCAGCGCCATGCCTTGGCTCCTTGTTGATTAAAACGCCAGCATCACAATCTGGTCTGTTGTGCAACATGCAGTAGGAGACATCTACAGCTAACAACTTTTTTGGTTTACCTCGTGCCAACATTCTTGCAACGTGCCTTGCCCTGTGCATCGGTCAGCCGCTCAGTTTTGCTCACACGGTTTTCAGGACAGATGTAGCGTTTCGCCATGCATTGCATGGCCGACCCCAACCTTGAATCTCCTCAGCAGCTTCAGCGTCGACTACGCAACATCACTCCGGGTCTACCCCCAGTGGCAGAGTCGCGAAACTGGTCAATTCAGTTCATGCAATTTCAGCTAGACAGTGGCTCGATTGATCACGAACACAGCCAGAACATGACGCTTGATTACATGGTCAAACTACACCTGCTGCCGATCGGCTCCATGTGGGCTTACATCATACATGGAATCCGCCCAACGCATTGGGCCGAGTGGCAGATCCCACTCCATCAAATGTTCGGCATCACGTGGCAAGAACTAAAACGGACCTTGGAGGTGGAATTTAACATTGTGGATCCTTTCAAGCGAGGATGAGCCTGAATAAGTTTTCGCAATTCCAACTTTTGCAAAGATGGCCGGTTTGTCCGGCAGTAACAACTGCCAATTTCACAAAAATTGCTGCACACGCCGTCAAGAGTGTCCAGTGCGGCGCCCCATTTGGGGCAGTGTGTGTGTGTGTACACCCTGATTCTAAGCTAAGGGTCAATGGAGGACCATGAATGCAACAGGTTCTTTTCGCAGGGGGCACAGGCCTGTCTTGGATACCTGTTCCAACGAAGCTATTCCAAGACAGGTGGATGGAGCTATGGACGCATAGCTCTGTACCTGCTACGGAG
>CAJNIZ010010910.1:0-10363 GCA_905231905.1 Symbiodinium pilosum | reverse complement strand
ACCTGCGTCTCAGCAGTTACCCTAAACCCTGAGCCCCAAACCCTAAGCCTCAAACCCTAAGCCCTAAACCTTAGCCTGATGACTGCGCCAACGCGCCAACCAGCTCTTTTCCAATTGTACAGCAAGACTATCGGGAGCGCATGGCAAGCCTAAAAAGCCCTAAACTTCAAACCCTAAAACCCTAATTTTGAGATAGCAGGTCTTCAAACTTCGGGATGTTCGTACCAGCAAAGACTGGCCAAAGGCCAGCAAAGAAATGCCTCCGCGGCCCAGCTACTGGGTTGGTGTTAAGGAACTTTGATTAAGTTACCATATTTGAGTTTAGGGTTTAGAGCATATAGGGATATGTAGGCACAGATCCTAGGGTTGAGGGATAGTATCCCCCTAATTAGGGTTTAGGGTATATAGGGATATTTAGGCACAGATTGAAGGGTTGAGGGATAGTATCCCCCTAATTAGGGTTTAGGGTATATAGGGATATGTAGGCACAGATTCTAGGGTTGAGGGATAGTATCCCCCTAATTAGGGTTTAGGGTATATAGGGATATTTAGGCACAGATTGAAGGGTTGAGGGATAGTATCCCCTAATTAGGGTTTAGGGTTTGTATAGGGATATGTAGGCATGCATTCTAGGGTTTAGGGATAGTATCCTCCTATAATGGAGAACGAAATGGAAAAGACAATGGAAAATGGAATGGGAACTGTGGGAATATAGGGTTTTCCGGAGCTTAATTTTAGTTACTATATTGGGGAACCATATTATTTACTGTACATATATATATATATACATACCCATCATGGTAACTTAATTTAAGTTCCTTCACAGCAACCCAGGCTATAGCAGCTACGACTACCCGCGGGCTACGCCAGATAGCCGACACTCACGCAACTCGTTTCTAGGGTTAAGATTCCGGTGTTTAGGGTTTTAGGGTTTGGGGTTTAGGATTTGGGGATTTGGGTTAAGGGTTTAGGCTTTAGGGCTGCGTGATGGGGCTTCTGGGAGTCCGGCAAACGAGCAGAGCCCGGATGCAAAAAAAAAGGGCTTAGGGTTTTAGCTTATCGTGCTCAGCTTGTGTCTGACTAGGGCCGATTGCGCAGCTTCACAAAAGTTTGCATGTGGAATTTTATCTAACACTACGGGATCCACCATGGTGGGGATGTTTAAGAGTAGTCTTGAAATGACATTAGATTCCCCCGAACTTGTTGCATCTACATGAACCCCCTTGCAGCCCTTAGGAGCATCTCTCTTATTTGGAGACATGCGCATTTTCGTGCGGCCAAGAATATCAAATTCAATGGGGGCGGGTTCCCAAAGAGTGCTGATTTTGGGCGACATCGAGGGGTTCATTTCATAAGGAGAAGCTCCCAAACAGAAAATTAGCGACCCAGCTTTTCTTCGCGTGGGGTTCTCATTCATTTTGAAATACTATTACTGTCAATGTTACTACTATTTCTATTACTGTTACGATTAATATTTCTATTACTATTATCCTTATTATTATGAGCATTATTACCATGATTGTTTCAGTCTTGCGTCAGGTGATCCGTCACCGATGCCGACCCCCGGCGCCTCTCCCTACCGGATGAGTCGGGGCTTGGAGACACCGGTGACTGAGTAAGGTTTGATCATTGTGTAATTTGTGTTCCTCGCACTCTTAATCCTTTTGAGCCTGTATTCTTCAAGGGTTTTCATATTAACCGCACATGTAATCCTTAACTTAACTACAATAGCTGTTAAAAAGCTACCCAAGAGTTTGTTTCATCAGGCCTCCAACCGTGGCCCAGGTGACACCCGCAGAATCTCATGCCCGAAGCCCTGCTCGTGGCTCCGAAGTTGCAATCAGGATCTCTTGCGCGCTTCACGGGCAAAAGCTGCCAAACGTATTTTATAGTAGGGGCATAGGGGAAGTTATCTGGTATAGGATTTAGGGGTTCAAAGCTTGCGAGCCTTTGTTTTGGACTGCTGGGCCAAATGGAGCGCTACCTACGGGATTTCCCGCTGTTCAGTTTGGTTAGGCGGTGGCTAGAGCACTGTGACGTTGGCTTTATGAATAAGTATTGCGCCGTTCTTGAAGGTGCCTGTCAGTACAAGCTTCGTAGTCTCAATCCCTATAAGCCACTATATAATCCCAGTTTCCATTTAATTTGCAATTTTCTTTTCCATTTGATTTTCCAGTGGTGTTATGGATGTCTGTGCGTCCTGTCTTCCGCGGGCTTTCCAAATCTCGTATCTTGTACAGAGGCCTTGTGGCACTGCTCACCCTCTTTTACGCACCCGCAGTGTGCTTCTGTCAGGTGAGCGTTCCGAATCACCACTGCGAAAAACTGCCGATGTCTTGCGGTTGGATGAGCGCCACAGTCACTTGGGGACATGTAGGGGGTATACGTGGTTTCCTCTTTAGAATCATCCTAGCCGCACGAGAATGGCGTATGGCATATTTAGGGGCCTCACAGGGATGAGGTGGCCGCGTTCCCCCGAAAACCCTCACAAAAGAAGTTACTGTGATCTACATGCTTCTGTTTGTGTGTGGTCTTTTGATTTTTGCGAGCTACCATTTGCTGATGTCTATCTCCGATACAGGTATCCAGTGCTCTGACGTCCTCAGGTCGTAGATCCCGCCAAGAGTATGGCGCAGAAGATGACTATCTGCCACGCAACCGGGATACAAATGGAGAGGTATTGTCTCATGTTGCAGCAGCCTGAAAGAAGTATGCAAGTTTAGTATCCGGGATATGACTTATTGTTAGCCACAGCAGCAGCAGCAGCAGCTGGTTGTGACAGTTGTTACTACTACGCTAGTGATACATAGGAATAGCGGCGGCAGTGGTGATAGTAGGAGCTTCAGCAGCCAAAGTGGACTACACTTCCCTGAAAATCAGGCTGTCGCTGTGGAAGTGTCGTCAATTTTAAAGGCAGGTAGGAAATTCGAGAATGAAATGTAGGCATGAAGGTTAGAGCGCGCTCTCTAAGTTATCGCTTGTGACTCGCATTTGATTTGCATGGAAAGCCTAGAGGCGTTTAATCCCCTGCGCCTAATATGATGCGCGTGTCTAATATTCAACCCCCCGACCCATCTAGTGTTAGAAATTCCCAATATATTTTTATATACCACATAATGGGAGTTTAGGGTTGAGGTTTAAGGTAGGAATTATAGTGGGAAGTATACATACCAGAATCCTTCTATATTCATCTTATATTTATCTTTATTCTCGAGGTTCTCTTTTTCGGGTTCCCATTAAACTCCTTGTACTCCTGGCAGCGCAGCATCCAACACCTGTGGTTTGGTACCGTTTTTACAAAACGTGTGGATGCTAGTAACAGTAGTAGTAGTAGTAGTAGTAGTAATTGTAGTAGGAATAGTAACAATAGTATTCAACGCAACAACAATAAAATAGTACTAGAGGGGGTGCCTCCTGCTAGTTTTCCTCCTGCTGCGTGAGCTTTGGGGTAACAGCTTGCAGGGAGCACTTCATCACTCTCTAGGTGCACCATGCTACACGCCATGAGAATTAAGAAGGAACTCCTGCTTCTACCGCAGCCACTCTTTCTTTTTCTTCTACTATTACTATCGCTACTACTGCTGCTGCTGCTACCGCTAGATTCACGCCCCTCATTTACATTTTCCGAAACCTATTAACAGTCCTGCGCTGGCCACACAATCCTAAACCCTCCACTTCAAGGCTATACGCAAAACAACAGCATCAGATATGCCAGGTCGGCCTCCTAGTACTACTGCTGTTGCTGCTGCTACTTTTACTAATACTACAAATACTACTATTACTACTGCTACTGCTACTGCTACTACTACTACTACTACTATTATTATTTCTACTACTACTACTACTATTATTTCTACTGCTGCTACTACCACAGCAGCAGCAACAACAGCAATTCTAATACTGCAAGAGCATCAATAGCTGCTACAGCTACGCCAGCAACAACAACAACAACAACAACAACAACACCACATCACCCTGAGTGCTGCTGCCAGTGCTGCTGAGAATGCCGGGTACTACACACGGTGGCAGCATGAGAGCGGGTATTTTTCTAGTTGCAAGTGGGAGTTGCACAAGTATTTTCGAAGGCACCCTGAACCCCAAACCCTAAACCCAGCTGAAGAAGCGACAGCTGCTCCTGTCATTGAGGCCACAACAGCACGTCCCGTCAGCCTTCTCACGACAGTCTCGGAGGCTTTGTCGCAAGCCAGCGGAGCCCAACACATTTGGGGGCCTCCCAAAATTAGGAGTAGCTTTCTAGAGATCCCCATAGTAAGGTTTATAGTATTTGGGGGTTTATGCTGGGGTCCCCTAATTTTGGGAAACTGCTATTTGTTAGGTTTTCCAAATCACGGTCCTTTTTGCGGTCCCCTCAAAAAGGGTTATCATTTTGGCGACCCCCTGCGTAATGGCTTTGTCAACATACTTGTGTAAGAAGGAGCCTGCAAACTCCAAGCAGTAAGGATGGAGCGCGAGTAGGGACATGAGACAGATGAGTCGCACAGCTGCAAAGAAGTCAGGTTGAAGGCGACATTAACGATCCCCTCCGAGTGATTTCAGGAAATTCAGTGTGCAAGGCAAAAAAGGCAGGTCAGTAAGATGGGTACCAAGGGATGGGAAAAGAGACATTTAGTGTCTCTAATATGCTTTCTCCTCCGAACCTGAACCCCATGTCTTGCAACTGTACGAGCAGTATTGCCTGCAGCCCCATCAGGGATTAGATGTTATTAGAAAAGAGTGGGTGTGCGGGTGGAGCTTATACATCTGGCGGTTTCTCAAGATTTTGGGTCCATTTCTGAATTTTGGTGTCCTTCTAATTTGCAGATTTGGGCCGGTGATAATGGTCAACTGGTTGCTGCAATCCGAACCTTACATTCTACCTAGGCACCATCCGACACTTCCTAGACTGCCACCCTCAACTCTTAACAGTAAGGTTCCGTGCTTAGTGCGAGGGCTTTCAAATAAGTACTTTAAGATTCGCTAAGATAAAAGGTTTCAAAGACTTCTACCATATTCTTGGGGTTCCCTGTTCGGGGTCCACATTTTACTCCCTTTACTAAGGCGTAATACGCTGGAAGGTGAGGAGTGCTCCCTTGTTGACCAAATGAGCGTTTCCCACTTGTGGGGTCAGTCAGTAAATGCCAGATGTTTTGGCAGCATGGGGGGGCCAGATATGAGAATTTCCCAAGCCCTGATAGCTTGATGCTTTTGGAGGACCCTTCTAAGATCTAGCCCTCCTTCATTCAGATTTCACTTGATCACTGAAGTGAAAAAAGTTCACATAAATCCAAATGCAGTTTCTCCGTGATCCTCATGGAGCCTTCCTATTTTCTTCAAGTGTAGCATAACAACACATACCGGGCCCCTTTGTTCTGGTTGCACCTACAGATTCACATGAATCTTCGCATGGCCAACGCGTAGAATCCCCACAACCCTCCTAGTTTTCAGAAACCCTTAGCCCGAAACCCTAGCCATCCCTTGCACAATCTGAATGTTCCCTCTAAATGGACCCTTATTTGATAGTTTCCCAAAATAAGGGAAACCCAATATGGACCCCAACATGTTTTTTGGGGGGAGACCCCTAACTGACAACCCGCAGAACCACAGTTTAGGTGTGCAGTCCACCGGCTACAGACGGCCGAGTGCAGACCTGTACGGCGGCGTCTCAGGCCTTGGGTTCATGGCTGTTATCAGCTATAAGTTATAAGGAACTTAGATTAAGTTACTGTAATAAGGCAACCCTACTAGTTACTATATATCATGGCAACTTAAAATAAGTTCCTTAACAGCAACCGAGTTTAGGGTCTAGAGCCTAGGGCTTGTTGAAGCTGAAGTCAGGTTCAGCGTTAAGTTCCAAAATGGACACTCTAATTGACTTGGGGGTCAACAATGGAAAATCGAATGCTATTAGGTTTGGGGGTGTGAGGGGAGTATGGGTCGATGGAGATTTTCAACAGAAACACCTCCCCCCCGATCCCCATCCCCCCCAACCCCCCAACCAGACTCAGGAAACATTATGATGACAAAAAATCCAGAACTCTGAACCATAGATTTCGCCAAGCGTTGTAAAGTTCAAAAACAGAAGAAACATCCAAAGTTCTATGATCCATGTGCAGCAAATCTACAGATACACAAATTGAGATTTGTCAACTGTTTGAGCCGAAGCACTGTAACAAAAAACATCCAAACCCGGAACCTCACCAAGCACTCCATGCTCACAACTTTAAAAAAATCCAAAATTCTAGGATCTATGGCTGGGAAATCTGGAAATACCCATTTTGAGCACTACATAGTTTGGTGGATGGTGAGGGCGATAAACAAAACACTGCAATGAGTAAAAAGTCAAGAATTTAAGCCCTGAGCCTTAGCAAGAACTGTACAGTGTTTTTTTTGCCACCTGCAATGTGGTATATTAGTTACATTACCCCGGTGGTACATCCTTGGGGGCGACTTTATGCACACATCTTTGTATGTAGTAATCTCTCAACTTTTTTTTCGTAGCATTATCTTATATTGGGGATGTTTGCAAGTTGGGGTCTGGAGTCGTGGGTTTTAAGAAAAAGGGTTTCAAGGTTTAGAGTTTCGGGAAGCAATGAGTCCGGATGCAAAAGGGTTTCAGGATTCAGTTCAATGCTCCAGAAAGATTTGAAAACGGTTAATTTTCACCAGTCCAATGTTTGCAAAGCTTTGCAGCTTCTCGCAAGGACAACTGGATGTGTGTTTCTCAGAATATAGGATGCCTGTACATCCATTCCCCGTGGAATAAAAAGGTGCGCCAGGTGCGCTTTATTCTGGGCACCTGAACAAAAAATAACCCCTATATAATCCCAGTTTCCATGTCATTTTCCATGTTCTTTTCCATTTGATTCTCCGTTATAGGGCCCTAAACCCTAAACCCCTAAACCCTATTGGGTACCATATTAAGGGAACCTGAATTTTGCTTTGAATAAGGGAACCTGAACTATATAACCCCAATATATACCCCTATATAACCCCTATATAACCCATTATAGTAGTTTCCATTTTCTTTTCCATTATCCCAAATTTTGCTTGCGTATGAGGCGTGAGCGCCTCAGCCGAGCTGTCTTCTTTCAGAAGGCCGCCAGGGCCACCCTCCAACGAAGATTTCCGCAGCCCCTTGCAGCAGGGTTTCTGAAGTTTTTTTTGGCTGGGGTTTATGATTTAGGGATATCCCCCTCATGATGAAGGTCCATCTTTGAAGGAGCTTTTCGTGAAGAACCGGTTTGGTTCATGCCAAATCTTCATGAAGGACTGCCTTGTTTCATCTGGTTTGACCCAAATCACCTGCTTTGGTGACATACCCTCTTTGGCGCCTTCATGTTTGCTGCGCCTTTGTTTTCACTGCCCTCCTGATGTTATCCCCTAGTTTACTGGTTACGAAGTAGTTTATTTTGATCTGATGTCGGACGGCAAGTTGCATGCAAAACTGTCGCAGGACCTAGCCATTTTGGTTGCTGCGTGCCTAAGACCTTGTTTTCCTGAGAGGTCTGGGACTCTTGACTCTTGCCGTGCCTGCAACATGTGATATGTATCCCTGTGTGGGAGTTCTAAAGAAGGGCCGCAACAGTTGTATAATCCTTCTCTCAGGTAAGCCCCCAGTATATACCCCAATATATGCTCGAATAGAAGCCCAACACAGCCTCAGCCCCACACCATCCCTAAACCCTAATCCCTGAACCCTACACCTTATTTCTGGAAACCCCAAGCGAGGTTGGCTCTCGGGCGTGCTGGAATCAGAGCGTGAGGTTGTGCACGAGGCAAGGGCTACCGTGTGTTGAAATGAGCCCAGACTCCAGGGAAATTGGCGGCTTCCGGCTGAGGGGCTGGCTACAGTTTGCGGCGGTCGAATGTCTGCTAGTTTTGAGGGGGCCGGCCACGGTGCAAATGGTATCGGTAGCCGTCTATATTACTGTGGTGATGATGATGAGGACAGCAAGTAGTGAGATAGATGTGCTCTAGAGCTATTGTTCTTTTTTGGGAGCCTATATAGCGTCCCTGGCACACATCAGAGCTCCTGTTGTGGACACGCTGCGGATTTCATGGGTGCGCTGCGATGTAACAAGAACTCCTGAGGTCCCATAGTCCCATGCAATCCTTGGCTGGCCTTGTTGCATGGAGCACTTCGACTCATATGCGCACAGGTCATGAAAGGGCGGCACATCGAGATCCTCAGCCAGGTGAACTTCAAGCTGGTCTCTTGGCAGATTCATCTGCATTTTTCTAGGAGCCATCTCAAAGATGTTGCAAGCGTAGCAACACGCTGCAGGACAGCATGGGGAAGCCTGCAGCACCGAGTGACGCGCCAAAACCATTGCGGGTGACTGCGCTGCCGCAAAACAAGAGCAGCTTGATGGCACTCAATTGCAGCTGCAGCAAGTAAATCATGGTGAGGGCTCCCAAAACGGCCTCCGCAGTTTTCAAAGCCCACCTCCCGTAATCCCAGAATCTTCGTCGTATCCTCGGTTTCAGAGCAGGCCTTGTGCCAGGTTGGCCCAACCCATCCCTGCATGATGTCTTGTCGTCGAGCTATGCTGGCGGCAAAGACCCTCATGCTGGAACGAAGCTAGGTGGGAGAATCAACGCTGTTCGGCCAAGGCTTGGAACCCGCAACGCAGCTGCCAGGAGCCGCTTTGCTTCAAGCAATCCCTCTCCCCTAGAAGGTAAACACCTGCACCCCTAATAACCTAAGAATATTTAGACAATTCCTAAGAAAATCCCGGTGTACCGTCACAGTGTCGAAGGTTAGAAGTATGGCCCCTAATATGGGCCCTTAGGCCTTTTAGGGAGATTATAGGAACCCTTAAAGGGTACCTTTGGGATAGATAGTAGGTATAATATAATCATGCATGCCCATGATCAGCTGTTTCAGGGCCTACTGCTTGGGAGTAACAGAACAAACCAGGAATTCTGCAGCATCCCAAAAGAGAATGCAACTGGCCAAAGGAAGCCAGAAAAAAACCCTGAGAAAGCTAAACTGTTCCCTCCTTCACTTTGGCACTGAGTGCCCAATTCTGGGTCACCACAGCTCTTCATTCTGCATTCAGATCCTGCTCTGATACCCAGAATCTTTGAAATTCCCAAGCTGAAAGCCATATTTAACCTTAGGAAGACACAGAAGGCAAGAAAAGGCTAGACAAAGCTATCAAAAGCTAGAAAATGCTAGAGAAAGCTCGAGAATGCTAGAAACAGTTAGAAAGCGCTAGAAAATCCAGATTTTGGGCCGAGCCTCCTCCTCAAACTTGCGGCATCATGAACAGGCTCACGGCTGACATCCAACAAAGGATTTTGCCAGGATTTCTCCTTGCTCCTTTAATGGGGTTCTAGCAGTGTGTCCCAAAGCAGGTCATCACGGGCAAATAAGATATAAGGATCCCAGAGTTATGGGCCCATACTAGGGGCCAATGGTTTCAACCTTAGACGGTTGGAATCGGTGTTATTTAGTCATTGGGGTTGCAAAGCTGGGGGGGCACAACTTCATGCTAGGGTAGGTACCCCTTAATTTTGGGAAACCCTAACCCCTATAATCCCCTATATATCCTCAGTTTCCATTTCATTTTCCATTTTCTTTTCCATTTGATTCTCCATTTTTCTTATGGGGATCCCTAAAAAGGTACCCCGAATTTAAGGAAACCCATGGACATCACAACGTTTTTTTAGGTTGCAAGCAAGTTGTAGATCCCTACTCGGTGCGAGTGGGGTCATCCTTGGTCACGTTCCAGCATGTGGGTTTCTTTGGGGTTTAAGGTTTAGGGGATTTAGTGTTTAGGGTTTAGGGGATTTAGTGTTTAGGGTTTGGGGTTTAGGGTTTGGGGTTTAGGGTTTAGGGTTTGGGGTTTAGGGTTTGGATGGGAGCAGCTGGTCACAGTTTCCAGGTACGTCTCCATGCCAAAGACTTCTGTGAAGTACCAAGACAGTAACACTCTCAAAGGGCTTTGTCAGCAAAGGCGCCTGCTTACTGATGATAATGAAAGGGCTGCTTTGACGAGGAAGATCCTGGCATTGAGACATGTGGAGAGAACAGCTTGGCTCCATGAGCTGCACGAGCGTAGTCGCCGGGGAGACACTACAGCAATTCGCTACCTCAAGCAGCGATACAAGCCTAATATGGGTGAAGCACACGACTTTGTCCGGTCCTCTGGCGACATTCACGCAGCCACAACCGCGATGCGTGAACACTACCAGCAGCTTTTTGGGCCTGACCTGCTTGAGTGCCAAAGGCGACGTGTTGAACTGGTTGAGCATGAATTCAGCTCCAGAGCTGCGCAGACCCCGAGCCCAGATTTTACCGAAGAGGAGATCCAGATGGCAGTTGACCGATTAAAACATGACAAAACTACTGGACTGT
>CAJNIZ010010909.1:520-11607 GCA_905231905.1 Symbiodinium pilosum | reverse complement strand
TGCGCTCCCTGAAGATCCTGAAGGAATTTTGGGCGTGACAGTGCGCTCCCTGAAGATCCTGAAAGAGTGTTGGGCGTCACTTTGCGCTCCCTGAAGATCCTGGAGGAGTTTTGGGCGTCACGGTGCGCTCCTTGAAGATCCTGGAGGAGTTTTGGGCGTCACGGTGCGCTCCCTGAAGATATTGCAGGAGCTTTTGCATTTGGATTGGTTGTTGGGGACTGGACAAGACTTCTGCTGGTTTCAGGCAAAAGGTGAGAGGCCAGCCCCAGCTTGTGCCAGGCAAGGCATGAAAGCCCGCCCGGCTTGTTGCTTACCCCTAGTAATAAGCCTACTAGGGTCTGAAACCCACCCTGTTTATACGCAGGGCTTGTTGCTTACCCTAGTAATAGGCCTAAAAGTGTCCATTAGCCTCAAAAAACCCTTTATGTTTCATAAACGTAGAGGTTTTGCGTGCGGTTATCCAAAGGATCTCGAAGGATGCAGGCCCTGAGGGGTACAAAGTTCAGGTTTAGAGTATAGGCATTCAAATCATTGATCTGAATTTTCTTGTACAATAGGAACAGGAGGAACCGTGGAACCGAACTGCACGAATCGATCCGTCTCGAACCGGTCAAAGAGTTTACACGGGATTATAAGTTCCTGACAAACCGAACCGAATGGAATCGTGGCCTTCCTTCCAGCTTAAGGTTTAAGATCTAGAGGACAAAGGGCCTTAAGATCTCCGAATCCAACTGGAAAAGCGAGGCCTAATAGCAATGGGATGCTGCTTTGAGCTTGAAGGTTAGGAGGTTAATGCATAAAGCCTAGGCGGAACCTGCTTGGCAATTAAATTCAGGCGCTCAGATTTACGTGGGTAATTGCCATTCAATGCCGTCCACTCTTCGCCCCCACAATCTTCCTGGGCCCTTCTCCCCGGGTATTTGGGACGCTTACCCCGCAGTGCAGGATCCCAAGAAAAAATCTTGCATTGGTCTTGACGGTCAATTCCCGAAGGCTGATGATTTGCATACGCCCAAATGAATTCTGGGATGTTGGACATCGTAAGATGCTTTTGTAGCTCCACCTGTCCAACGTCGTAACGAGCTGGGAGTAAGGGCTCGCATGGGCTCCACATGGCTCGACTGGACACTGCAAGAGAAATCTTGAGGGGTTCCATAACTTGAGGGGTTCCATAACAACCTCAAACACTTTACTGTAAATTCCTGCCACCCCTAAGCCCCCAGTCCCGTTGCACCAAAATCCTAAGCCGATCACCCAGCCTATCAACATGTTGAGCAGCGTCATGCCCGAGATGACCATGAACCTCAGGGCAACACATGCCTTTTCACGTTCTATTCAAACTTTATGAGCTCTCTACACAAGCATGTTGGCCTGAGGTCTGCTCCAACATGTCAGAACATTCTCAGGGAACTAGACACAAAGAAAGCTGTGCGCCACCAGGGAACCACCCCCAGGTATTCCAAGAATGAAGCTGCCCTGGAAATTCACACGCCGCCAATGTAAGGAAAAACCTCAGTTCAGATCTTCCGTAATGTCTGTACAGTCCTGTATGACCCCCACGGCCCATTGGAGCCGAAGTTACTAAGTAACAAGATCTTCCTCTATTGCCCTAGGTAGCTTCAATGCAACTTGCCCGAAAACCGCCTACTAATCATACATAGGCGCCGGAAATCACCTCGCAGAATCCCCAGAATACTCAGTATAATGCTCTCCATAACGCAGAAAGCGCATCATGCTCATCAAATTCCCCCTTTTCAACTTCCTCTGTGAGTATCATCTGTGAGAGTCGCTGCCAGACTGGCTCAGGCCATCGCACCATGAAGGCCCACATCAACATCAAGTTCTCCTGGAGGAATGGAATGTAGAATGATGCAGACTTACTGGTTAAGGGTAGATTCTTGAATCCAAGGACTGACAATTTTGACCTTTAGTGGTAACCATGTCTTGGGCTTCCTTGCTCCGTTTTCTGGACCTCTAATTACCTCAAAGTTCCTCTTGAGAGTTGTGTTCACAACCAAGGCTTTGGACTTTAAGAGGTCCGTGGGGTTGCTGAAGCCAGGGTTCCTTGAATGAAGCTTTTGCAAAACACTGAATGCTGAAGGTACGAATTCACAGGGCTCATGTACTGAGCCGCTCTCTTTGTCTGCAACAAGTACTTTGCAACTTAGCACGTACGAAACTGTTTACTAAACTCACTCAAAAGCCATCGTCTTGAATCACCGAGAATACCATGTGAAGCCCGCACTTGTTTTGGACAGGCCCGCTGCTCCTTATGAATCTCGCCCAGAACATATGTCAAGTTGTCAGCCAACACGCCGTAGAGGAAAAGGGTCATCATGGATGAGCCTGCCAAGTCTTCGTGGTATTTTGGCTGCCATTTCATGGAAGACCATTACAGGTGGGTAGTCGGAGAATGGATCATTCTTGAGGGCTTTTGGGGTGTTGACGGCGTCAACAGGTAAACGGGGCTAGGGGTGCGGAGGGTTATAACGGGATAATTATGTGCTGCCCTGTTGCGTTCTGCACATGATAATGATGAGCGTGCAATGTTGCTTTCTTCGTGCAAAGCTTTGACGCTCTGCAAATTCAAAACAGCGGGCCCAAGTACTTTCTGTATGCGGAGCTCCTGACGAGGAGCGTCATGTTTCTGGAATGCTGCGCAGAACAGACAGAAACGGTCAAGTAGCCTGACTGAGTTTATGCACTGGCTTCCTCAGTTAGATTTTAAAGCCCCAGACCCGAAACTTCCATTGCTCTGGTTTGAGGTCCTGCCGACCCTAAAGCCCCAGACCCAGCGACGACAGAACGCATGCTTTCAGGAATGTGGCCGAGTCTTGATCCCTACGCACAACACACTGGCTTGAAGTCACCTCAGGAGTTTCTCAAGCAGCTGAAGAAAAGCTTAGAGCAGCGTCGGTCCTCCCACAAGTGGTGTCAAAGCAAGCAAAACTTCGTTTTCGAGCCTCAAACTCTGAAACCAAGCCGAGATCTTTGATCCGTGGACCTAGTAACCTAGTATTTTACAGTTAGGCAGTCTCCCATAAGCCATCCAACACTCTCCGGTACCGTTTGGAGGCCTCATGGCTGTCTTTATGAATGGGAGTCCTTGAAGGAGTTCTATGGAAGCTACCCACCTGCAATAGACATCTTCTTCAGGAGCCGCGGCAAAATCTGTACCCAGCAAGGCATGGCAAGATCATAATACTATGAGACGCTATTCCAAAAAGTGTGATCTTTACCTACGACTATTCAAGTCACTTTGGTGTGAGTAATACTCTTCATGGAAAAATTCTTGCTCGGTGATTTCAGATCTAGATGGTGCAGGATGGTCACTCACATGGGTGACAGTACAACAGTCCAAAGTTTTGACAGGAAATAGCTTCGAAAAAGTAGGCTGCCCATCTAGACAGCCCGAAGTACTCAGGGCCTCATTCCAAGGACCCCGGAAAGGACAAGCAAGGTACCTTCAGTCGGGTTCTTTCAGAACATCCTCTTTAGACGTCTACCGCGGACTTGCATCCCAAAGCCTTAACGCGATAGGAGCATGGACAGCAGCAAGAGTTATTCAGAACCGTCTGACTCCAGCAAAGCCAGGAAGCAGAGTCGTACAAATCACTCGGCATTCTATTGGACTGTAGGGACAATCCGAGGAAGTCTTTGGAGGCACTTGGCAACTCCAAAAGCGAGCAAAACCCTGCAAAGCCTTGGAAGTCTTCCAAAACACGTGTCACATATTCCATAGAACATGCTCTCAATGAGGGAGTTTGCACTGAACATCCGGAACCTGCAGGCTCTCGCATAGGCCTTGGCCTACATACATCCTAACTAGGGGCTGGAGCACAACTCCTGCCACTGTTTCAGAGGAAATGCATCGGCTCTATCTGAGGATGACCACTCTTTGGGAATCTGAATCCTGTCTGGCTTGACGGGTGAGCTTCCTCCTGTTGTTAGCCCAAATAATCCTCGAGCCCTGATCGAAAACAAGGCAGCGCAGCCCATGTCGGCGAATAGATCCGGGGCGTCCGAAGTCGCCTTCCGCTTTTTGAATTTAGGGATTTTAGGCTTAATTATAGGGCTTGGAATTTGAAATTCAAGGAAGAATCGCCATGTGGCACCAGAATCGAATCAACGCAACACGAAACAATGAACGTACCACTACTAACCATAAGCTATATCACGAAAGCGTACGACATTGCACAAATAGCAAATGCATGCAAATGCCAACTTGTCATCGTGGAATGGTTGAATATGCCCGCCTTGGGGACGTAACCGAAATGGCCGAGCTCATTGGTGAATCTGGAATGGTGAGCACTGCACGCAGGCTTAAGTCTAGGGGTTTGGAGTTGAGGGTTTCTGCAACTTGTATATGGCCCCTTCCCGGGGTCCATAGAATGGTGGGGTTTACAAACCCAAAACGCGGCCCTGAAGCAGGATGTCGGGCTTAGCTTGAGGAGTCAGGCAATGCTTCCAAATTGTGTTCCCCCATGGTACATCTGAACATGGGATCCTTGCTGCCACCATTCCTCGAGAAGGAGGCACACTCTGGGATGCTAGCGGGGGTGATAGCGGCTCCTCACGAGAAGCTTCCACGTTATGGCTTTTGCTTTTAGATCCTCGCCACGGGCTGTAGATCCCAAATAGGGCCCTTTCGTGGTGTCAGATTGACCCCCTCTGTTGAAAACCCAAGCCCAAATCCTCACCATTCATTGCTGAGGCCACAGCACGATGGCAAAGACGTAAGTCACAACGACCATAAAGAGCAGGATGAAGAATACGCTTTGCATGGCTCGCACCATCCCCCTGAGGCGGGAACATCGTGCGATGAGTTTTCAGTTGGGCCTCTGGGTGGAGGATTACGAATTTTAGGCTCAGGTTCGAAAACTTTGGGGTTGAGGTTTCCTCCTCTGTTTAGGTTGAGGCTCCCTTAGGTTGAGGCTCCCTCCCTGCGAAAGAAACATCCGGGCAGAAACCCAAAAGCACTGTGCAGAATGATGCTTGGCAGCATGTTGGAGGGACACGGATGTAAGTGTGGGTAGATCTGCTTTTACGCATTGGCCCTTTCATTGTCTGCTTGGCTGCCCTGTCCATGTTCTCCTACATGAGGAAGAGCATCAAGCAGCAGCCAGCATATCAAAAAAAGCTCATTCACTCAGGTACCCACTTCAAAATGTCAGCATGCCTTGTAAAAACACTGACCACCTACGTTGCTGTGGATTCGGTCTGCAGAATCTTTGTCCTCTCAGAACTTCCGGACCGAGACATACTGATCAGCGATATGGATTGCACGGTCAGCTTTTGTTCTAAGCAAGCTGAGGCTGGCAACAATAACATTGGTTCTCCAACGACCGTGCCCACGGGCAAAAACGAGTAAAACGAATCGAACATACCGGACCTATACTTCAGCAGCAAGCAACCTCAACAATGCAGATTTGTACATCTTACCTTCGTGCAGGCTATAGCCAGTATGGGTGCCATAAAGTTGGGCTTCCACCAAAGCACTCAAGTATGCTGAGCTGTATGCAATGTCAATTTGAAGCCCTAACATGCCTAGCAGGAAAAATGCAGCAAAGCCTTAGGATTGCGGCTGAGGAGTTTTGCAGAATAGCCCAGGTGGGGTCGCGGCTTAACGAGCGTCATAAGCTCCGGGAAGAAACCTCAGAGGACAGGATAAAGTTTATGCTGAAGATTCACAACTAGACACTGGAAACTGGCTGTCTCCTCCTATTCCATTCTAGCGAATCCGATCATCGTGGCAAAATCAAAGCAATCTTCGGAGGACCTGATTTTGAGGAAATCTCCTGAAGAGGTACTTGAGCAGTGCGTGGAGGAAGGTAGGACAGCTGTTTGATGAGGCGGTAGGAGGTGCAAAGAATGCCAGCACATGGTAACGATGATGCGCCGAAGAAACAACTCCCCCAACAAAAAACCTTCCTCGACCAAACTAACCTGCGTTAGTGGCAAAGTGCGGAAGGGCTTTTAGGGCTCAGAGCACGTGACTTTGGACTTGGACTCAGGGCTGTGGTGATTTGGGTACAAGTTATGTTTAGGGTCCACTTCTGCGTAATTAATGCAACCCCCGTTTGGGTTCCACAATTTGAGACACCCGTCTAGGCATGTGAAGTCCAGTGCTCGGGGATGAAGGCTTCCTGCAGAAGGTTTGCGACCACCAGAGTTCATCCAATCGAAGGCTTATGTAGATGCACTACGAAGCAAGAGTGTCACTTGTGTGATCCATGGCGGTGACTTTAACCCATAAAGGCTACAGGATGTAACCTGGTCGTAGCTTTAGCTTTCTTCTGCCAAGCATGAGGCTCTCCAGTGACCGCGTAGGTTCGATGTTTAAGTTTCCAACGGCTGGCACGACATGCCCAGAACCTTGTGTTCCGACCTGTTTCAAGTTGCTCGAACTGAAGAATGAGTTACTCACTGATGGGTCACAGCCTCAAGTAACAAACTGTCTCCTGTTGGAGATGCAGGCCAGAAATCCAAGGCAGCACTCAAGTCATCGAGCTTCCTGACCTTTGCCGGGTTCAAAACCGACCGGCCATAGCAGTGCCTTCTGCCGTTGCTGGGGCTCAGCAACCATGATTGCGACACTGACTGTCGAGAAAGCCTTGGCCTGACAGACTGAGAAGCAGCAAACAGCTGCGAGTCCTTGCCGGCTTCGGATGAGCGCAGGCGGTGGCAACCCGCCAAGCAGCGAGCAAAGCCGGCTCCGCAACAGATGCCGTTGGTTTCTGCTCTCGATCCGACCCCCCCTCCAAAACAAAATCGCAAAACAGAACCAGGAGGCAAAGCAGCCCCTTGTGCGAAAAATCCAGCAGGCTGGTTCAAGTTGGACAAGTCTACAAAACATGATCTACAGAACAAATCAAAGAGGGACAGGCATCTACTTGGGAACCTAGACCAGGATATCAGAGGTTTCATTTGTAGACACTAGAATTCAAAGATCTTGTCAGGCACAGCATCCTCAGCCTCACCCACGAGAAGGGGCCCTGGATAGCAAGCTTGGAGATGAAACGTTAATTCGTGAGTTGTACAATTACAATCGGGAATCTAGAGCCCAAAGCAGGGCTAGATTGTAAACACTTGAACGTGCATCCTAAGCCTAAATCCTGAGCTCTGAACCCTGAACTCCAAGCCTTTCATGCTCCTTGCTGGACCTTTAGCCATTGGAGCGAGGATTTCTTAAGCAGAGCCGACTGTTGAACATGCATCAGGAGTCCCGGCGCATCAAGCGGGCCATGCGCGTGAGGCGCAGCAAGCGTAGTAGCCTCCAATGGGTCGGGGGCTTAGGGCTTTGGAGTTCGGGGCTTCAGCTTAAAGAGAAGGATTGAAGGTTGACGGTTTATGGCTCAGAGGGCTAGCTGCAACCTTAAGTCACGTGGGATGTATCAAGCTCTTCCATGACTTGGATTAGCTTTAAGAACACATGGTTCAAGGTATGAGGATTCTGCCAGAAGAGATACCAAGGATGGTACAAAAAGATCCTGCAAAGATGCACGTTAAATCGCCCTGCTGTATAGTTCTGAAACCTTACAAGGGTCGTCTCTGCACTGGGAGTTGATTATTGTTTGGGCTCGGTCGGCTCGCCCCCTCAGCTCCAACTTCTGCCGGGTTTCAAGTCCTGGAGCTGACTGAGCTGCTGTTGGACTTGAACCAAGCGCCATGATAGTTCCGTCCAACTTGCGAGGCGCTGGCAGCGGAGAGATGATGGCAGTTGCATGATAAATGGCCGCAACACACTTTCTGCTGAAATCCCTTGATTTATGGGGGCACCTCACAAAGGAAGCGCAATTTGGACACATCCCCAAACACCACGCACCAAGGCCTACAACGAGCCTTCTACACCCGTGCCAGCCTCAAACTGCCGAAGCTGCTCAGGGCATTCCCGGCTCCTGATCCGCCTCGGAAGCAGATACGGGTCAAAGGGCTTAGGACCTAAGGATATAAGACATTGTTCAGGTTGTGTTTGGAATTTTGGGCTGGTGTGTTAAGAGGGGAATTGGTATCGTTACTTTAAAGATGAAGCAGACATTCGCGCCTTCACCAAGTTCACCAAATACATGTACGTACTGTTCCGGTCAGGTCTACCTCCTTATTTGGGAGGCGCTCCGAACCCTGAGCCCTAAACTTCCCTCAACCCTACCTGCCCACACGCCAAGGCACTGGCAAGTCAAGGGGAAGTCCAAGAACAACAATTCCTAAAAGAAGGCTAGACTTTGCAGTTCAAGCTTGGGGTTCAAGTGGTTCTGAAGGGCTACTGCTCCAGACTGCAACCTTGAGTATAAGGCCCGCAATGAATTTCCTCCTGCACACGAAGCATGCAAACCCCCAGAAACTCTCAACTTTGAAGCTTTCATACCAAGCCTCAAGTCTGCTGACCATATCCAAAAACCATGAACCCTCTTCTAACCACGCAAGTTGGGGCCCCCGCCGGAGGCCAAGTCCACCAAAGCAATGACCCAGGTTTCAAGCCTCAGTCCTACACCTTAGAACCCGAAAGCGTAGACCCAGGGCCCTATTGCCGTGTGAAGCCGGCTTTGGGTTCGGGAGTAGTTTTGGCTTATACCGCTTATGGTATGCGCAGCATCCTGAAATTTTTAGCCTTGGTTGCTTAATACGCGGGCCACATGGAATCTTTGTGCGAAACGTGGAACCTCAAATGGGTCTGTTTGAACTACTGTCCTACTCAAAGGCCCCTTCTCAGATCAGATTCCGTAATGTCTAGGCAAGAACAAGGCCTGTCGCAAATCCTAACATCTTGCCTTACAACGCAAGGTGCCGAACCTTGCCATTCTCCATCGATCTAAGCGTCGTTGGTGCAATACGTTAGGTACATGATGGTAGATGCGAACTAAGCGGTCTTGCTAACTAAGAATAAGCCTTATCGCTGCCACGTAGAAAGATTATGTCTAAACTCTCAGCGGTACGCGCATGCAAGAATGTTCGGAATGAACCGTCGACTATGACATCACCAAATCTGCCTGCATGTAAATACTAGCTACGGGTAACTGTTTTCTACGACGGCACTGGCTGGGGAGCAGGCACCATGAAGATGACCAAGGTCAAGTCAAAGAGGAACCTGCGTTTCAACTTTTTTCGGCTTAGGGAACAAGACTGATTACTTCATGGCTTCTGCAACTGCATGTGAGAGCTGGCTCATATCTCACACGAGGGTGTTCTAGGGAGGTCGTGAGTTCTGGATAGTTCCAGCAACGTTGAAGCATGGCAGACTGGGACTCCAGCTTGGCAAGGACGCAGTCAAGCACCGCGCCCTTTAGATTCCGTCACCCGAATATATGGCTCGGACAAGCCCCGCTGACCCTTTGTTGAGCTGCAGTGTTTGTTCTGCGAGGTTACAGAGGTGGCAGTGTGAATGTGGGGCCCGCGTTGAGTCTTACCATACTGAGCCCGTGAACCTCAACGAAATGAGCAATGGCACTGATCCAGCCTGTGGTTCGAGCAGGTTTCGCCCAGACCCCAAGATTCCATCGCTTTTTTGCCTTCTTTTGCATGGCAAGGTGTCTCGTGGTCTACCCATAGCAACCAGAGCGCTACCAAACAGCACCATAGCCACGAGATTTAAAGGCGAGTACGGTAACAAAGCCTGATGCCAGTCGATGCTCGGATAAGGCTTCACAAAATGCTGAGAGATCAGCTGCCTAAAGCAGCATCTGTAGTGCAGCTCGGTGCGCTGCGAGTTGCGGCCGGCGGCGACAACAAATCGCTTGCATCAAAGCTGTTCCGCCAGGAGGCCGAGACATTACATCCATGTCAGCGCCGGCTTCCACGAACAGCTGCAAAATCTCAAAGTAGCTGCAAGAATCAGGGCCGATGCGTCAGACCCGGCCTCCAACAGCAACTGGACAGGTTCTGCTCAACCACTTTCTGCTGCAAGTGTGACAGCTGTTTTGCTTTGGGGATAAGCCGGGGATAAGCACAGCCCACGTGTTGCCGAAGCGCCAACGTCAGCGCAGCGCATTGTTGTATGTGACTAGACAGGACCCCGCCCGCCGCGAAAGCTTGCACCAGCCACCAGCTGCACCTTGCCAACGGGCGACGCATCGACCTCACTAGGTGAATACACCCCTCCAAGCCAGCATGCTGCACCTTGCCAACGTCAAAAGTCTGCAGCCGTCCAATGAAAGGCTCCCACCATTCTTCACAAAGCGCTGGCGAGTTCCACGAAAAAAGGCAGCAGCTCGAAAGCCGCGAAAACTTGCACCAGCCACCAGCTGCACCTTGCCAACGGGCGACGCATCGACCTCACTAGGTGAATGCAAAACCTTCCGTGCCATGTTGACGGTCAATGAGGGGGCTGTGATTTCCAAAGTATTCCAAAAAATACTTTCTCCCATATTTCACCAAATTTTGCAACTTCTGCATGCTGCGCAAGCCACCTCTTCTTTCAAGCATATATGCAACCTACATGTGCCCCTCTCCAAATTGCAGTCTGCAGCCCTTCTCAACTTCCGTGTGAGTTTACAAGAAATTATCATCTTCGGCGCTTTTCCAACACAATTACGAGGAACTATAATACAAATGTTATCCAACTCTTACAAGCTGGGGACAGCATCCAAGTAATACCAACTACGTTGTGTAACCTGCCTCTACGGGTAGAGAAACTTCCTCAGTCAGAACTTCCCTTTTTGTGACGAAATCTGCAATTACCAGGGTCCAACTACCTGACTACAGCCCTCTTAATTCCGAAGGAAATATGGAAGTTTCCATAAAGAGGGGACCCAATATAGAGCCCAAAGCACAACAGTCCTGACTATGGGGACCCAACTGCACAATCTCAAAGTGGCCATAAGTAGCTGCGTGACTGAGGGCCGACGCGACAGACCCGGCCTTCAACAGCAACTGGGCAAGCTCTGCTCGACCACTTTCCGCTGCAAGTGTGAAAGCTGTTTTGCCTTGGGGATACGTACAGCCACATGTTGCCTAAGCACCAGCATCAGTGAATTGTTGTATAGGAACTCGCCCGCCGCGAAAACTGGCACCTTGCTTCCGGCTCTGGAGCATTCACTTCAAGCATGAGTTCGCGGAGCTCTGCGCAAGCCTTCCGTTTGCGCAATGTCGTG
>CAJNIZ010010908.1:0-11609 GCA_905231905.1 Symbiodinium pilosum | reverse complement strand
CTTATTTTCTGGTGCTTTTTTTTCGGTGGTGTTTAAAGGTAATCCCGTTTTTATGCCATTACTGGGTGGGGGATTGACCCAACCTAGACCCAAAACCCGAATTCCTAAACTCTGAACCCTAAATCCCAAACCCTATCCCCGAAACCCTAACCCCTCAATCCCAAACCCGAAACCCCAAATCCCAAACCCTAGACCCTACGTCCTAAGCCTTAAACCCTAACCCTATACCCTAAACCCCTATACCCCTTAACCCTACACCCTGAAACCCTAAAACCCTGGCACAGGAGGGCTTGGGCTTCCCGGCGGAGTCAGCGGCGGCGGCCTCCGCGCGAGCGCGCCCGCAGCAAGCAAGGCGGGTACAGAGACCTCCGCCTGCGACCGGAGTTTAGCGTTTGGGGTTCCGTTGGGGTTTAGGATTCAAGGGTTTTAGGAGTTCTGGGGTTAGGGTTAAGGGTTACGGGTCTAGGTTCAGGGTTAAGGGTTAAGGGTTAGGGGTTCAGGGTTGGGGTTTAAGGTTAACGGTTTTTTCGGGGTTAGGGTGTAGGGTTCAGGGGTCACGGCTTGGAGCTTCACAGTTGAAATGGATTTGACGGATACAACAAGGTTATATACTGATATATAGGAATAAGGCTTATAACGTTTAGGGTTTAGGGGCTGTTCAGGGTCGATTAAAGGGATTAGAGGGCGTATATATATATATGTATGTATATGTATAGAGAGACAGAGAGAGAGAGAGAGAGAGAGACAGAGAGAGAGATTGGGGCATGTAGGGTTTGGGGCTTTGGGTCACTTCAAACGGGTTATAGGGCTTCTATAGGCGTATTGGGTTTTGGATTCAGGGTTTTTGGGGCTTAGGGCCCCTGTAGGGTATATAGGGCTTGGAGTTAAGGGCCAACAGGGATTTAGGGTTTGTACACCAATAACGGAAAATCAAATGGACAAGAACATGGAAAATGAAATGGGCACTGCGCGTCTACAGGGGTCTATAGCGTTTGTGGTTTAGGGCTTTTAGAGTGTAGGGTTTAGGGTTAAGGGGGTCTAGAGTTATGGGGCATATATTGAGTTTATAAGATTCATAAAAGGTGTCTATAGCGGCCTATAGGGTTTAATGTAGGGTTCCTATCCGGTCTGGTTGATGGGGTTTCTATATGGCTTGCTCGTTTGCAGCGCTTCGTAAAAAGACCATACACAGTAGGCCGCCGCAGAAAGAAGTAAATAGGAACCCTGGAGTAGAGCTTAGGGTTTGTACAGGTTTTGGGTTTGGTGGCTATACAGAATAATCGCATCTGGCTTGGGACTTAGAGGTTATAATGACGATTCTAGGTTCAAGGTTGAGGGCTTAGCCTTTCTACTGCTCATGGAGGAAATCTTGCACAATCCAGGGCACGGAAAGTACCGTACTTCTTCGGACTTTGCGCGCTCAACATTACAGCGCTGCTGGATTGCCTCCATTAAAGATAGACTACAGCTCAAGTTTCAGGGATCAAGAGCAAGTCGGGTTAGGGATTACGGATAACTGGAGTTAGGGTTTGTTTACTTGTGGATTATATGGTTTAGGGTTAAGGGCTTGGGGATTACAGGGGTTAGGGCTAAGGTCTACGGCTTGTGGATTTAGGGACAAGAGTTTGGAGACTAGGTTTCTCTGTATGAGGTACCGTATACAATAACTGTACAAAGAATCTAGGAGCCTACAATTGGTAAACAAGACCCCATGTCTTTCTAGGTATGGCTTCCACGGAAGGATGGTGGAAATGGTGTAGAATTACTGAAATTGTCTCCATGATACCGCGACCCTTTGGAGATTTCACGATAATGCTTGGATAAAGCCTTGCTGTCAAAGCGGATTCCCCCATACGAAAACCTAAAGCCTAAACCCTAAATAATTACAACCTCCCCTATGGCTTCGTCCAGCCTCCAGCACCTCGTCCTCCTCGCTTTCCTTCCAGGTTTCTTCGTGCAGGGGTTCGGTGGGTATCGGGGTCTCTAGAAGCCCAGGTATCCACATAGCAGGCTCCAGGCTTATCAATCGTATAAATTCGCACATGGACTTAATTAGGGATAAGAGCCCATGGTATAGGCAACTGTGCTTCTAGCGGAAGAATCGTAGACCTTGAACTTCCCTGAGCATGGAGCAGGTGAAATACCAGAAGTAAAGCCAGAAGAATCAAAACTTTCAACCAAGCCCTCAACCCTAAACCCTAAACTCTGACCCACAACGGAAGCCCTATGCCCTACACTTAAACCCTAAGCCCTGTGAAGATCTGCTTAAAACTAGCTTCTCAAGCTAACATGGAAGCCCGCACAGACCGCCTCAGTTCAAAGGAGAGGCATCTTTGTAGGGCACACTTTGGGGATTGATAGCCTTTAACCATATACATCGCTACCTTATGTACCCCCATGTATATTCGCCATAGACAGCCCTTGCTTGCTTGAACCCCCTGTTTGGGTGTCCATACCCTAAGCCTCAAAACCTAAACCCTGATCCCTAAACCCTGAATGCTAAAGGTAACTTTGGGGAGGGCACTGAAACCCTAAACCCTAAACCCTGAACTCTATAAACCCTAAACCCGCCAAACCCTAAACCCTAAACTCTAAACCCCAAACCCTACTCCCTAAAGCCTAAATCCTACAAACCCTATAAACCCTAAACCCTAAACCCCAAACCCTAAACGCTAAACTCTAAACCCCAAACCCTACTCCCTAAAGCCTAAATCCTATAAACCCTTTAAACCCTAAACCCAAAGCCCTAAACCCTAAACCCCTAAACTTTATATCACCCATTATAGTATTTTCCATTTTCTTTTCCATTATCCATATATAACCCCAATATAACCCTAATATAACCCTAATATAACCCAAATAGAACCCTAATAGAACCCCAAACCCTAAACCCTAAACCCCAAATCCTAAACCCCAAACCCTAACTCTATAAACCCTAAACCCCGAACCAAGCCTTGGCAGCAAGATCCATGAGGCATTGCGCAATGTCCTGCTTTGGGGTTTGCAGGTTTAGGGCTTGAGGGCTTTAGGGTTTCAGGGTTTTGGGGGCTTTTGGGTTTTAGGCTTTTTGGGTTTCAGGGTTTTAGGCTTTTAGAGCTTTCGGTTTCAGGGTGTTATGGGCTTTAGGGTTCTAGGCTGTTGGGTTTTTAGGGTTTAGGGTTTGGGAGTTTGGGATTTAGGGTTCAGGATTTAGGGGTTTAGGGTTAAGGCTTGCCGGGGGAGGGGTTAGAGCTCAAGGTTTACATCTCAGGGCCTCAGAGTTAATACGATTACTTGAGGTTTGGAGGGCTCAACTGGGTGAAGCAAATTAGAACTCTGTATCTTTTCTTAAGATCACAAGAAAGAAATGGCGAAATGTGACTTGAGACCGTTAGTAATTGCAAGTGTTCTTATGTTGTCGACTTGATGTTCAGGGCGTACCCAAACGGTCCCTGCAGGTATATGATTAGTATATACTTGGGGCCCAAGAATTCCCACGTAACTTTATGGAGCGAGTATATACGATATACCTACCCTAAACCCTAAACCCTAAAGCCTAACCCTGAAGCCTAAACCCGAAACCCTAGGCCATATAGTACATACCTGCTGTATATCTATGTGGACCCTTTCACCGCAGACTTCAGGGGTCCGGCTTGCCTACCACACCTTGCCGAGCCTAAGCACCGATCCTTGACCCTACGTTCCCCCAAGGGTCCAAGTAGCTAATAATCATATACTTACGTAAGAACTGTACTATACTTACTCTTAACCAAATCCCAAGTAAGTATTGGGCATTTGGACCGTCTGGGTTCCGCAATCCTACACCCTGAATCTCAAACCCTCACGTAACCTCTCAAATCGTGTCGCATGACGCTTGGGGGTGCCAAGCAGTCCCAAAAAGTCCATAGCCAACCTAACATAGACCAGAGCTTGGTGTTGGGGGGAATCGTGTTTAGGGAGGGGTTTAGTTCTTTCAGTGAAGGAGCTTATGAATTAAGGATCCCAAAGAGTTTCGTATCGGTAAAACCCTAAACCCAAACGCTGTACCCCCCCACCCTAAGCCCCAAACCCTACTGTATGGATAATAGGACGCTTATAGGAATTAGGAAGCCCTTCTATCCCCCCGAAACGTCCTCATCGGCAGTAAACGGCTAGATGGGAATTTCGAGTCCCCCCACTTGACATGTAGAGAGTTCGGAGGGCCGCGGGCTTCTCTAGCCTAAGCCCGAAACCCTATAAATCCTAAACCCTAAGCCCTAAACCAAAAGCATGGCAGGGACTCCACAACGATTGCCCTCCCGAAACATATGCACGGTCGCTGATGACAAATAAGGGATATTACCAACGGACGTCTAAAAGGAGGGGGCGGGGACCGGGAGGCGGGAGATGAAGTCAGCTCGAAGCAAAGCTTCCATGCCTTGGCTGGATGAAATTGCAAACTCTGATCGCGCCATGTTTTGACCAGGCTTGTTCTGGCAGCTGCTAATAGTGTCGAGGAGCGTGGCACTCCTTCACGAGCATTTTTCGTTCTGGCCTCGCTGCCTTCGCTGGGCTGGTTGCCAGCAGATCATAGAGCTTGTTTTGAGCTTTCTGCGCTCCTGCTGGTCTGTCTTATTCCGCTGACTTCATTTGGCTTTAAGCAGTCAGGGACGAGACCATGCACAGCCCTCGAAAGCCTGCATGGCCCAAAGCAAGTCAGAATTACGTTCGGCAACCTAAGAGCCTAACCCTATATACACCTATATATATTCCAGTATATCCCCTTTAAAGGGTACTTGGACCCTAACCCGGCGTCATGTCTCAGACTCACAGGCTGCGCTTCTGGGACTTGCGGGTTGAGGGTGTTGACAGCCGCATACCTCTCCTAAACCGTAACTCCTACTCCCCTACACCCTAGAATCTAAACACTAAAACCCTGAAACCCTAGACCCATCATGTCCTGCAACCGAAGCCCGCGGCTGAACCGCTTGGGCGTTCTGTCAGTATTAGTAAACCCCCGAACCCCAAAGCCTGAAACCCCTCTGATGACTACACCTCCAAACCTTAAACCCTGAACCCTAAGCCCCAAACCCTAAATCCTTAACACTAAACGTGAAGCCTAAACCCTAAACCTTAACTTAGCAAAGTATTCACCTCGACGCTACGGCAAGTGCTGCTGCTTCTGAACAGAGGTCGTTCCACACTGTTCTTCTGCAATACAATGGAGAGTATTGAGGTTGTGGGGGGTATTCGTACTTGGGGAGGGAGTAGCTCTAAACAGGGCAAATGCAACTTCGAACGAAAAACACATGCTGAATCTAAGTCAAGGCTGTCTATATATACATATATATATACCCTATATGAGCTATGGTGAAAATTCCTTAACGGTCGTTACATAGGGATTACGTATAGGGGAGTATTGTAGGGGTTAGTAAGGGGTATACTAGGAGTTTAGACTATAGCCCATGTAACCCCCGTATAATCTCCTATACGACCGCTGATTATTTTTTAAGCCTTGGAGCTTGAAGCTACGAAGACTTATAGACACCCGAAACACTGCCAAGACCTTAAACTCCAAACCCTTAACCCTATAGTCCCACTTAAGTAGATAGAATATGGGGTATATGGGGGTTTAATTTGACTTATTCAAAGCCATATTCTATCTACTGAAGGGGGGACTATAAACCAACAACAGTGAGCTTTGGCCTCAGGAATGGTGTCCATGACGGCCAGGACCTGTTTAGAGGCAACAGGGTTTGGGTTTTGGGTTTAGGGTTTAGGGTTGTGAAGCCGTAAGGGCCCCAGTTTCCAATAATGGCAAGTATTCCCGACACCTGTACTACAAATACTATTACCCAAATCCCAAGTACCTAATCATTGGGTAATTGCACCCTTAGGGACAGTTCAGATTTTGAGGTCCGGCATTTTGGGCTTGCAGCGGCTACAGCCCCGCAAGCCTGAACCCCTGAAGTCCAAGCGCCAACTGTAAGCCCCTGAAGTCCTGAACCCTAGGCCTACCAGAAAGCCACCCCACCCCCCATACACCCTAAACCCCTTGGGTCCCAAACTCTCAGCCTTCCAAAAACCATACACCCAAAACTAAAACTCTAAACCCTACATCCTAAATCCTACACCTCAACCTCCTGGTAGCACTGAGGGTCGAGGGTTTCAAGCTTAAGGCTCAAGCTTCTGGGTTTAGGGTTTTGGATTGAAAGTTTAGAGTATGGGTTGACAACCTAGGGTTTAGGTGTAGGATCTTACATTATACACCTACCCTCAACCCTAAAACCCGTGCTGTATGTATGGCTATATGGACCCTTTGAGCTGGCCCACTCCCTAAACCCTGGCCCTAAAGCCTAAAGCCTAAACCCTAAGCCCTAAACCCTAAAGCCTAAACCCATACTAAATGTATAGCTACATGGACCCCTTGGGCTAGCCAGCCCTCTCAGCCTCAAAGGCTGCGAGCGGTCTCTTCTGCGCTGTCTTCAATGCAGTCTGGGCCGCCACCTCAGCGAGTAGTGGGTTTAGGGATATTAGGGATTAAGGTTTAGCGTTTAGGGTTTAGGGATTGGGGTTTAGTTTTTAGGGCTTAGGGTTTAGGGTGCTTCGGGCCTACTTTATACTTTTACGCCCATTTTACATGGGTCTATAAGGATTTAGTAGATTTTGGCCTTAAGTTTTTGGGCTTTGCAATTCCGGCTTTGGGGTTTTGGCTGCTAGGGGGTTTGGGGCCGTACGCCTGTTGGCTGCAGCCGTTTGAATGTCAGCTACCCAGCTTGGGGTAACGGGTTCAGATTTGTAAATCTAGCTCATTTTTCTTTGGGATTGGGAATGTTGGTAATGGTAGTGATAACAGTCATACTAATAGAAGATAACCTAGAAAATAACCGACTCCACCCTCACGGTCTTGGCCAAACTGTTTTCGAAAGAACCTGCTCCTCGCCCTAGCCAGCTGCCACGCACTGGTACATAAGATGTCGATCCTTGGGGCTCCGTGTCATGTGGCAATTTGTCCAAGTACACTATTACGATGTTCTGCCATGAAGTTCTCATCTAATCCTGAGGACCTGGAAAAAACTAAACAAAGAAACCTGGACCCTCTGGGTGGGTCCTCCTAGCCACATTTTTTCCCACAAGAAGCCTACACCCTAAACCCTAAACCCCTCCCTGACACCATCATCTTCCGGAATTCGAGGAGTAAGCGGTTTAGTTTTACTGGTTTTGGCGGATTAGTAGCTTTAAGGTCTTGGGCTTTAGGGTTTAGGTTCGGCCGCTTGCATGATTTAGCGGATTGAGCACACACACACACACACACACACACCCTAAACCCTTAACCCTAAACCCTGAAAGTTTACAACTGCATCCCAGCAACGCCAATCAACCCTTCATACTATAATGGCATACACCCATTTCACACACCCCCAATATAAAATATGCCACCCAAGATGTAAGGTCTTTTACAGGCAATACTTAATATTAGACTCGGAGTTGTTTAAGGTTGTTAACCATTCATATGAGCCGTAGTCTACATTCCTAGCATCTACCCTTGATCGACCCTGTAGTAGTCCCCTATATAATCCCTTCTATAACCCCTTTTAAGGAGTTCAGATTCTAAACCCTAAGCCCTAATCCCTGAACCGATATCATACATTCCCAAAAGGATGATTATGGATATCAAAGTGTGTATTTCTTATGAAGTGTCTCACGGAAGCAACCCTAAGCCCTAAGAACTAAGGCCCTAAACCCCAAACCACAATCCCTAAATAAACCCCAAACCCTGAACCCTAAACGGCTATGTTCGGCACCTCTAAAACATGGAAACCGGCATACGCCGCAAAGATTGCGGTGTCACCAAAAACCCCACGCATGGTAAAACACACAACCGCAAGCTGTTCACCCAAATAACCAATTTCTTGAGCCCACTGCAGGCTCAACAAGGCATGCCTCTAAGCTTTCCCATGCACAATTTTCAAGCAACTCGAGAAAAGATCCGCCCTTGTCAAAAATTGCAATGCTGGGTTGCTGTTCAGGCACCTAGACCAAGTTATCATCACAAGGAAACCACATTCTGCGCCATGTTATACCCATTTTATGGCAACTTTACTTACGTTCCTGAACTCCCTATGTAACCCAAGTGTCCGTTTCATGCTCCATATTCTTTATTCCCTCCGATTCTCAGTTAAGCCCTAACCTCTACTCATCTCTATTTGGTGGCAACTCAATTGAAATCCATGAAAATTCTAAACGAAACCCTAAACCCTAAACCCCAAAATTCTCAGAAAAGAACAGGGAATTTGCTGGCAAGCGGCGGCAGCTTCCTCATCGTCCAGCATGTCCTCAGATACATGAAACTAGCCCAAATTAGGTACTACTTACAGACTTCAGGCCCGTAGCAGGAGTTCTGTACATTTTGGCAATAATTGCAGAAACTAAGGCTATTCGAACGTCTCCCTCTCCATATAAGCCATCATTTGGGGGCGAGGTCGGGTGAGGTCTTTAGAACTCACCCGGGAAGCCATCCTAGACCATGAACCATTTTGGGATGACCTTGAAAGTGTTTAGGGGATACCCCCAAAAGCCTAAACCCTTTCAAAGTCCTGAGTTCGAACAAGAGTAGGTTAATCTTGCCTTGCTCATTCGCGTAGAACACCTCCACAACCACATAAATGTTATTCCTTAACGGGCTTAGGGTTTAGGGTGCTATTTCTTAGCGGGCTGTTGTATAGGAAGAAAGAATTCTGCCCACTAAGCCCATTACTTCAGAAATCTCAGAGTGAGTCCTCCCTTCCAAATTGTGAACATGTGCCCCATATGACTCTCAAACCTCGAGAATCAGCAAAACAAACATGGGCCGGGTTGTAAAGTCACTGAAGATGAGCAGCATTTAGGGTTCAGGGGTTATACTTAAGGGCTAAGGGGTTTAGGATTTACGTTTTATTGGTTTGCCTAGACTGTTCCGCTCGCATTAAACACGTTGTTACCCTCTGATGCTACAGTATCCCACTAACTTTCACCAAGCAGGGGGCCAAGTAAACATTCACAGGCTGTGGGCGTTCCAAACTGCACCAATCGCAAAACGTTGGAAAACATAGTCTCTGAGTGCACCCACCATAGACTTCTCAAAACATTTTAGGGTTGGATCTTGGGGTTTAGGGTTTCAGGCCGTTATTTATCCAGAAGCCTAACTGGGCGACCATAATTAGGACCTAGGAAACAGGTCCAGCCCGCATTGCAGGCCAATGGATACTGGTGCTTAAGGCGGTGGGCGAGTGAATATGGGCACTGTTGAGGCCATATAATATGAGCATTCTACAAAGAATATTATTATAAGGATCCATTCCCCCACTCTCCCTGAAGCACCACTACGTATGCTTAAGACATGAGATGTATGGGGTGCTTCACCAAGACAATGGAACCTCGCCTTTTGAGGACCCCACGGGTGCAAATAGCCCAACGTAAGCATATTCATGCACTTGCATGCCCGAAGTAGGTGGCATTTAGAAACTGTAGTCTCAAAGTTGGTAGTCTCTCAAGACGTAAAGCCCCCAATTACTACGCAAGGGACTGTTAACACATCCATGCTCATAACTCCTATAAAGCAACTACCTGTTCCATCCCTGTGTGATCCTTTTTAGGGACCCCTCTGTTTGCTAAACCTCCAATTCTGAGAAACTTGTACATGAGAGTCTGTCAATCTCCAGATGAGCATTACTAAGGTTGCCCTTATAATTCCTACCTAAACCCTAACCCCTAAGCCCTATACCCTACATACTATACATTTCTAGGGTTTCTAAGCCCCGCCCACCTCCGTTCTTTTGAGAAACCTCTACATCCATTCAAGCCGCCGCCAGCACCCGCATCATGGCCGGCCCGCGGAGGCCAGGAATGCGCGAGGCAGCGTGGAGGACCTAGATAGGGTTGTGGGTTTAGGGTTATATAAGGGTTATGTAAGGGTTATATTGGGAATATATTGGGTTTATATTGGGATAATGAAAAATAAACCGGAAACTACCATAATGGGTCATATTAGGTTTAGGGTCTTCAGTTTTTGGTTTTGGGGTGCAAGGTCTAGGGTTCCGGGTTATACAGCGGCTATGTAGGGACATATAGGGTTTGGGGTTTAGGGATACCAAATGGAGAATCAAATTGTAAGGAATAAGGACAACGAAGCCGAAACTGGGCTTCAGAGGGCGGTTTTGAGGTTTAGGGATTTCGGGTTTAGGGGTTTACTCGGAGTGTCCTATGGTTGCTCAGTGCATAAATTAATAATGCGGAGCACTGGCACTACTAATGGCTCAACAATGGGGCGATAAGTATGCTTGACCAAGTCCCCTCCACTCTCCAATCACGGACCGCTATGCCTTGAAGTTCCCTGGAAGTGCACGAACACCTTGCTTGCGGTTAGTAGGGAACAAGGGAATATACTCCCTATGTAGACCCCATATACTATATTCCCGTGTTCCCTACTAACCCCCGAGTAGGATAAGGGTAGGTAATACATGGTCTATACTGTCAAACGGCCCATGAAGCGATGGTTAAAACACTTTGGGTTACCGGGTTAAGTTGGACTCTAGGGTTTGGGGCCCCACGAGGAACTATTGTCCGTATACAGGGTATATATATGTATATACACATGTATTTCTATATATATATATATATGTGTGTGTGTGTGTATATAGTGTGTGTATATACATATACATATATAATAGATGTATACATACATGGCTCATATACTGTCGAAGCAGAAATCCTGCAAAACAGTAGGTGCCCTGAGTCCTGGGAATCGAGAAAGTTGGGGGGAGGGGGGGGGGGCGTAGATGGTGCAAAATTTCTCCCTTAACGCTGAACTTTAAAACCCTACTGAACTTTAAACCCAAAGCCCTACGTCCTAAACCCTAAATCCCAAACCCTGAGCTGTAAACTATAAACCCTAAGCCCTGAGCCCTAAACTTTAATCAGCCCTAAGCCCATGCCTGTGCGGGGAGGTTGTCGCTTGGCTCCAGCTCAGGGACCTCTGCAAACCGCCTCGGCGGAGAAGTTGAGGTTGAGGGCTGACGGTTCATGGTTTAGGGTTGAGGGCTTAGGGCTTTAGGGTTTTAGGGTTTAGAGTTCAGGGTTGAGGGTTTAGGGCTCAGGGTTGAGGGCTTAGGGGGACGGGGGGAAAGCTTAGGGGCAGTCAACGTTTCAGTTCTGAGGATTGGGTTTGAGGGCTGAGAGCGACAGGTAGGCAACAAAAAGCTTATCATTGGGGGAAGGCAACAAAAACTATGAGTTCATCTCATACACGTTGCTTGAGAAGTATGGACTGGCAAATCAATCTCTAGGGTTCTAGATAGCCCAAATCTGTGTAGTTTGCATGTAGAGGACTTGTTGTCATGGATTTGCAGCCACCGGGATTCCAGGGCCAACATTCATTGACTTGGAGCTCCAGGGTTCCGAGGCCCCAAGATCTAGACCCTAAACTCCAAACCCGAGACACCAGACCCTACACCCGAAACCCTAGACCCGAACCCTGAATTGCGCAGCGGACTCCGGAGATTTCTGGGCTGAAGCTCACACAGGGCTTTTGTTTCAATCCCTGAAGCACGGTTTAGGGTTTACGATCTAAGTTTGATTGAACCGTGTTAGTTTTGGTGGTTGAACCAAACAAG